>QAOC01030548.1:70123-94857 GCA_003255005.1 Begonia fuchsioides
ACCACAATCTACCGAGCGACCCTTGATTCAGACGGGAATTTCCGTTTATATTCGCACCATTTTGAAACCCCCTCGAGCATGTCAGTGGTGGCTCACTGGGCTGCGCTCTCCAATCAATGCGACGTTAATGGCTACTGTGGTTTGAACAGTTACTGCTCCGCCATGGACGGAAAGGCTCGTTGCTCATGCTTTCCAGGATTCGATTTGGTGGAACCAAATGACCAATTTTCAGATTGCTTCAGAAACTCGAGTGGAAATGAGTGTAGTAGAAAGGGATTGACTCGTATGAACAATGTAAGGTGGGGGGGAGACTTTCCATACTTCAGAGAAAGCATGGCCATGGCGGAATGTGAGGCCTCCTGCACCAAAGACTGCCACTGTGACGCAGCCATTTATAGGGATAATACTTGCAATAAGTATAAGCTTCCTCTTAGGTATGCAAAACAAGATATAACCATACGGTCCACGGTGTTCCTCTCGAGCATCCTCGATTCGGAAATAGCAAACGATGTTTTTCCGTTCGATAAATTTGAGACTGTACAACATCTGTTTGTGATCCTCAGTGTCTGCTTCTACTTTGTCCCACGCTTGTTATTGATCTTTGCTATGTTTAGAATCTTCTTATACATTCGTCGAGCTCAGAGGTACAAAAGGCTATCGAAAAATGCTAAAATGCGATTGGAAGAAGAGTTGACGATGCGATCGTTTACCTACGAAGACCTTAAGAAGGTTACTAATGGGTTCAAGGAATTGATAGGGAGGGGTTCTTTTGGGCAAATATACAAGGGGTTTTTGCCTGCCAATAACAAGCCTGTTGCTGTGAAGAAGCTTGAGAAAATGATTGGTGGGGAGAGGGAGTTTAGAGTCCAAATGGCGACCATCGGACGGACGCATCACAGAAATCTAGTCCGAGTTCTTGGGTTTTGCATCGAAGGGCCGAAAGTGCTTCTTGTTTATGAGTTCATGAGCAATGGTTCCCTTGCTAATCTCTTCAAAGAAAGAGCCAAATTGAGCTGGAGAGAGAGACTGATAATTGCACTAGACATGGCCAGAGGTCTTCTTTATCTCCACGAAGAATGTCAAGTTCCAATAGCCCACTACAATATCAAGCCCCAAAACATACTTCTCGACGATTCGATGACAGCGATTTTGGCCTTGCAAAGCTGCTGATGCCGAACCATCCTCGAACGAGCAAATACTTAGCACCCGAATGGCAAAATAACGCCTCGATGTCTCGCCAATCAGACATATACAGCATGGGGATAGTGTTTTTGGAGATTGCATGTTGGAGAAGTAACATAGAAGTGAATGTGGATAGAGCTGATGAGATAGCGCTCACTGTCTGGGCCTATAATTGCTATGTCGCTGGAAGACTTGATGAGCTCGTTGATGAAAACAATGTGGACTTGGAAATTCTAGGAAGAATGGTAAAGGTTGCTCTTTTATGCATTCAGGATGAACCGGCTTTGCGCCCTCCCGTGAAGCATGTTATCTTGATGTTAGAGCGAATGATGGATATTCCCGACCCTCCACCGTCCGCGGCTCTTGTCATTTCATAACGTTGCTCTCCCATTTAATCGTGTAAATTACGAGCAAGTATTGTGCTACTTTTTATGCATGGAATTGGACATGTCATGTTTGTGAACTTCGTTCGGTCGATTTTATTTCTTAACAAATGATATAATGATTAAGATTGAGTGCCGAAACACGAGAAACAAAAAATTATATTCAAAATATGATCGAGATTTGATTTACGGCCCTTTAAACGTCTTCCATTTTGTGCCAAAACAACGAAATCGTACTAGAGTGCTAAGGGTGGCACGAAATCTCTAGCATCGACTAGTATAGGGTTCGAAAGAGCCACTTCGCACGAGGAGATAACGAAGTGGTTCGAATTCTCATTCGACCGTGTCTCGTTTTCTTACATTTTAGTTATACCAGTCTCGTAAAATTTGTCTTTCAGGTTGTAAAATCCTAAATCCATGGAGGTATTTATACCATCCTTAGGAGCTACTATGAGCAGCACATTTTGAAATACAACCGCGAATGGTGCGATTCAAGCATTCAGAAAGCTTTTATTTTCTTCTTGGTGATTCATGTCCGAGTTAGGTGTCATTTTGCTTCTAGCAAACTCTCATGCCCCTCTCTTTAGAGGTAGCTAAGATATCACATAAACTTGGCTCGGGCTCAGTAAGCGATGCGAGACGAGCTTGGCCACGGCTAGATAAGCACGCCTGTGAAGCAACCGGCCGATGCCGCTCATTGCCCAACAAAAGTTGTGCGTAAGAAAGCTATTGAATAGCTATTTTTAATCAACATATAGAGTTTGTACGAGAAGGAAAAGATGATTTCATTTATCTATCGCGTGTGTATTTATACACATCTAAGGAATATGAAAATAAACTTAGATTACGAGGTTCATCGAATTTACAAGACCCGTAGAATTGAAAAGTTGAATGGAAATTAATTTTCATGGGATTTTCATAAAAAAGAACAAGGTTTAACGTGCTTAGGTTTAAAAAAATCAATTGGATAGTTAGACTAAAGATGTCTAACTTTCAGTCAAGTAAATAAAATGATTCACTATCCTAATTAATATATGTTGAATTTTATAAAATTATAGCTGAACTAAAATAAATTAAATAATTAATCAAATTAAAATTTTTGAATTAGTTTCGTAAAACTTGAACTCAATAGTTATTGAACCCAAAATAACTAAAATTCCCTTATGAATTTGTGAATAAAAAGTTGAAAATTCAATTTGATTGCTTTGGGTTCATATCGATTATTTTGATTAAAAACTAATCATATGCACACAATTAGTTAGTTTAGGTTGATTTGTGGGTCCATTAAGTCGAATTACCACCACTAGTTATGAGTAAGAACGTTCATGGTCCGGGTTAGCCTTGGATTTTTCAGAATTAAAATCAGATTATAAAATTTTAGTTAAAAAATTACTGATTAGAATCAGATAATTTGAAAAATAGGATTGAACTAGAACTGGATCGTATATTTATTTAGCTAGTAAATATTTTTTTTACAAAAATTAATTTAAATAAATTAAAATTTATAAATAATATTGAAATTTATAAATTTCAAATGATTTTGAAGACAGCTAGATGTAAGGAATTCTTGAATTTAATTCATCGATGTCAATATCCATCACTATCTCCCAATCAATGCTTGTTTTTTTCTCGAATGACTTGGAGTCGGTCAATTGGGAAAGTTAGAGCTTGTATCAAAACTTGTATCCACCCCTTCTTGGATTTGCTAGAAAATAAAACTCGACCTAAACCTTAATTATTAATAATTAAAATTATATGCATACAAAAAGTAATTTTTTTAATTAATTCGACCCAATGTGACTCAAACATTGTGAGTTGGATCGAAACTATGAGTCCGTTTAGATTGCCCATTTGTCTGTGACATGATATTTTATTTCAAAGGCATCTAAATCTTTCTATAGATTATTTTTATCAAATTTATAGAAAGAGAGCTAGGCTAAGTTGGCAGGTTAGCTTGACTCATTATGACTCATCATGACTCATCATGACTCATTCGGCTTGTTAAGCTGAGCATGTCGAGCTTTCCGAACATGTTATCTATATCCTCAGTTCGGCGAGCTAGGGAAACTCGATGAACCAAGTTTTTCAGGCTCGATACAACCGACTCAGCTCGTTTGTCATCTCTATAACCAAAACACCTATAAAAAACATTTGTGATAGAAAATATGTTACCTACATCGAAACCATGAAGTTTCTATTCAAAATTTATACCATGTCATCAATTTCGATCATATGCCTTTGCCATTCGCCATCGAGAAACATTAAATCTTTCTTAAATAATTTGTTGCAGTTGTTTTTTGTTCTAAAAAACAACGGCATAATATATACAAGGTTTTCTTTGGTTGAAGATTGATATTCCGGTTGTTACTCAAATCGACTTGTACGAAAACAAAGCACTACGCCTAGGAAACATTTGGAGCGTTTAAAATCTACCCTTCTCCGCACAAGACCCCCATCCATTGATCTCATATTGCTTTTTAGTCAAATTCATTCAAAATCGACCACCCAAGTCAAACATCGTCTCCTGCCATTAAGAAACATACTTACATAAGAAATATGAAAATGTTTCTGACGTTAAGTTGTTATGTATACATTGACAGAAACGTTTACGTTATGCTTTTAGTTGTAAATAATCAAAATAAATTATAAACAAATATTAAATTATTTTAAAACAGTTTAGCTATTAATTATTTTTAAAAATAATAAGTAAATAATGACATTATAATTAACTATCTAGCTATTTTAATTATTGAATTATTTTCTTATATTTAAGTAAACAATTAAAATGTATACATTTTATTTTAACTTGAAAGATATTTCTTAAAACCTCATTCTCATGCTTCACTAACCTCTTTTTTCCTTTATTCACTTTATTTTTATTTCAATTTTCAATATTGAATAACTAAATAATCACGGCTAGTTTTATAAGTGGACTAGGGATATACATTGAATTATTTTTATACATTGAATCTCTTCGTCATCAAATATCCGCATTTGATTTGTTGAAATAAGTGGACTAGGGATATACACGTATTTCTTATTCCCAAGGCCCCTTATTTACACTGCAATCATAAATCTAGAAGGTCGGCACCTGACTCTAAGAAGGCTATGTCACGTTGTGAAAGATCAACGTCCAATCTAAAGTCATACGACCAACAACTGCATCTCCCTTGGCAACCTACGTGCTGTCAGACTCTACCAAACCCATCCTCCGAAGCTAGAGGTGATCAAAAGTATATTGTGGTCGCGGGCCTCTCATCACGAGGAATCTTTCCATATATATTCTTAATGAAGAATGACATGAAATTTAAATTATGAGAAATTAGACATTTGAAACATAGAAATTTATAGGTCACACGTTGAATTAATGATTGGTTGCTCTTTCAAAAGTCAGTTGAATCAATCATTAAAAACTGACGAGTTTTTATTACCTTTATACATTGAGTTTAATACGTAACAAGTTCATCCCTATACAATTGGCTTTGCTAATTCTACCTCGCTCTTGAATAACAACACTACAATTTACCGAGCAACCCTCCATGCAGGCCAAAATAAGCTGCAGGCTTCTTGCAATTTAAATTGAGAGAGGCACGGGAGTAACATACAATCTTGGTTTGTTTTTATGTACGGATATTTGAAAATACTAGTACACAAGAAACACACTACTCCCGACCAAATGCTTTCGAAAGCTTTGATAATTTTAATGGAGTTCAGGAGCTGGTCGGACATGGCGGAATGGCAATGTCGGTGATACCTTGAAGCATCAAATAAACGCTCTTCATCGAAGGCCGAAGAGCAGGCTCATCTTGAATGCACCAGAGTACCACTTTCACCAATTTCTCCAAAACGCTCTTCTCGACTTCTTCTCCGTTCACGATCTTGCTCAATTGTCTGTTCACAAAGCACTTGTACACCCATGAGTAGAGAATAATCTTCTCCGGGTCTGAAACGTTCACCTCGAATTTCCGACGGCAACAAACGATTTCTAGGAGCACAATGCCATAGCTATAAACATCGACTTTGACCGATATGGGGATGTTCTTCTGCCATTCCGGAGCCGAGTAGCCTCGGGTTCCTCGAGCCGTCGTAAATGTCCTCGTTTGATCGGGCATTAGAAGCTTTGCGAGCCCAAAATCGGATATTTTTGCGGTCCAAAAATCATCCATCAAGATGTTTTGAGGCTTGACATCACAATGGAGATAGAGAATGCCCTTTGCAACTTCTTCTGCGATTCGAACTCGCTCGCTCAACTCGGGACGACTCTGTGACTTGAAGAGAAGATCGGCGACGGAGGCGTTGGACATGTATTCGTAGATGAGAAGGCGTTTCGAGTCTTCGATGCAGTAGCCGAGTAAGGGCACCAAGTTCTTATGATGAGCTCTGCCGATCGTTCTCATCTCAGCCTGAAACTCCCTCTCCCCTTCTTCCACCACCTTCTCAAGCCTTTTCACTGCAACAAGCTTCTTCCCATGGTGGAAAGACCCTTTGTACACTGCTCCAAATGAGCCTTTCACCAGCTCTTGCTTGAACCCATTTGTCGCCTCTTTGAGATCATTGTAGGAGAACAATCTCTCTTCCAGATCCTCCACGAATCCTAAGTTTTCGCTCTCCAGCAGCCTCTCGTACTTGAGGACTCGGTATTTGTCGATGAAAATGCCAGCAATGGCGAGAAAGAGGCCCGACACAAGGATGCAACTTATAGCCAAAACGCCTATTTTCACCACCGTTCTCCGGTCGGTGATTGTTCTGACGGTGGAGTTGTCGGCCACCTTCACAAGAGCTATGGAAGTTACTTCGTCTCTCCGGTTGATGTATCTGAGAGGGAAGCTCTGTTTCATGCAGTTATCCTTGTCAAACAGCGCCGCCCCGCAATTGTAGTCCTCCATGCACGAGACCTTGCATTCTTCGATCGTCATTTTTCTTTGGAAATAAGGGCAATCCCCCGACGTCATGTGATCAAAGACAGTAACGTTATAAACCCCGTGAATGCAACCCTTGTTGGAAAAGTTCTTAGCGCAGCCGGACCTCAGATCTTTGTCGATCTTCTCTGTTATGGGAAGACAGTGGCAGTAGTGTCACGCCCTGAAGGAGGGCCTGGCAGAAACGCCAGGTCAGATAACCAAATCCACCTTGGCAGACTCAGAAATCTGACCCAAAGGCTATTAAAACTTGCAAAAATTTCTCTTACCAAAGTACCCCGAGTCTATCCATCGAAAATGTTTTAAGTCATAGCATAAATAAATCGTTATACAACCAAATCGAAAGAAATATTATTCATATATGTCCACTCACAATTCCTTATCAGTTACAACAAAGGAAAATAATAAAGAAATTCTTCCAAGAAATCTCTACCAGTTCAAAATCGACTGCTAGCCTGGTAAAAAAAATCGCGGTCTATTCTATATGATGCATGCATTTTAAAACTCAATCAAAACCATGCATATTTCGTCATTTCAAATCCCGGCTCCACGAGCCCAATAAAAACAAATCTCTTTCCCTTGGGAAAATCTCGGCCCATCGGGCCACTGTGAGGTATTTAGAAAACCCGTTACATACGTAGGTGACTATACTACAAAATACAGTCACAGCTATATAAAACATCAAATACCGGTGAAAAAAGAGTGTCACACAAGGACCACCCCGACACACCATAGAAAGATGGGCAAACTGCTCACCATCTCATGAGTCAGAAAGAAACTTGGTGCCGGTCCCCTCTGGGTACCAACCTTAACCACCCGGATCAAACCACAGTCGCCTCAGCCAACTGCCATCCAAAGGCCTCCCGGTAAGGTGTCCCGAACCCAAGCTACCGTAACCCGATGTCGATCAGGAACTCGACCGTTAGCTACCCGGGTCAAACCACAACGGCACACAACCCGATGGGTACCAAGGGCAATCCGCTAAGATAGTTCTGATCCCGGTCATCGTACCCTGCACGCATGCAGTAATCTCTGGCCAGGTTTAGGGGTATTAGGGTGCCCCAGCGAACGTATCATCACCGTCCCATATCACATCATGTGATATGACACAGGTCGACCTTACCAACTCCGAACGAATGAGGCCGATCGTATCCAAACAAAATCTACATTTGTTTTAAAACCAAATCCAGTTTTTAAATAAACGTGGAAATCCAAAACAACACAATTCAATATACATTCTCATCCTGATAAGCAAACAAGTAAATATCAATCATTTAAATCATGCCTACCAGCAATAAAAATCATGTCTTATCTAGATTATTAACATATGTAGTTTAAATCGTTTAAATTAAACTACATATTAATACTTTAAAACTGACGTGTGCCTCGTTGTTTTGAGTGTCAACCACCAAAATATGGTTATTATTAGCTTCAAACCATGCATCTAGGTTTAATGCAGAAAATATAACTGACTTACCTCTCGTGACTAGTGCTTTCCCCTTTTTAATCTTTTTCTCCTTTTTCGGGTTCGGTTCAATATCGTTAAACTCCTCTGTAATATCGCGTATATAGTGTATAAGAGAAGAGAAACGAAAACCCAACGAAAAGACGGGCCAAAACGGCCCTAGGGACCCTCGGGTCCGGTTCAGCTGAACTGTTCCGGACTGAACCGGTCCGGGTTGAACCGGTTCAACTGAACCGTTGAACGGTCAACGGTCAATGTTGGCTGGTCAACGTGACCCACTCGCCTGTTCGGGTCGGGTAGGACCGACCTGCCTTGGGTTGACTGAACAGGCGAGTGATCGCCGACAGGCGACGATTTCCGTTGCTGGTGCCGATTTCAGCCTCCGTTCTCGATGAAATTTACACCAAAGTACTCGTATCGTCAAGACAGACTCAACCGTACCAACAATAGCGAGAAAAGTCTCTATTTGAAAAACCGAAATCAAAACCTCAAACTCGCAATTTTTTTTCTGATTTCTCCCAAAATACGGGCTTACCTTCGAAACTTCTTGCACAGACTTCTTCCTCTCGTGGAGACGGACGTATAGACACTTGAATCGTCGAAAACGACAAAGAATCAACGAAAATCGCCCAACCTCTCTCACGGGTTTCTCTCGGTCTCCGAAGAGAAGAAGTTACTTCTTCTTTTATTTTCTTCTCTTTTAATATATAATATAATAATATTATAATTAATAATATTGCATTATATTAAATTATATAATATTAATAAAATATAATATTTATTTAGTAACTTTTTTTTATTTTCGGTCGTCCCACTAAAAATTTTAATATGATTACATAACTGCTGATTTCGTAAAATCAACTTTTACGTTACATTAAAAAATCGTAACTCGATTTCGTCCCGAGATATCTTAATTTAATTAGTTTGACTAAGTCATCGTACGTGACATATACGATAAATTTACGTTCCGTATACGACAGTTGATTAGTCAAACTTTGTAAAAAAATTTCTAAAATTCGAGATTTAAAATTTACAAGCAGGGTTTGTAGTCGTTCAACGTGCAATAGCTGCTGAACCCACAAAAGCTGGTCACGGCGGCAAGCGTTCCCCAGCGCCTCCCATAGAATATCAGTTTTCAGATCGTGATTTTCATCCAGAGAATGCGAGTAGAGACGCAAAACCCCATCCACGTCGAGAGTGGCTCTATAAATCGGAAACCCACTGGAGTCGTAATCGGAAGCATTCTGAGAACTGTTGTCGTAGAAGATCTTAATATACTCAGAAGAATCTCCGACCACGAGAGCAAACAAAGACGATCTGTTCAGAGACAGAAAAGTGGAATTGCCACCAAAAGTATAGGAATTCCAATAGCCGTCTACCGGAGCGTTTGGAGTGTGGGAAGGGTAGAGGACCAGATTCCCATCGGGCTGCATATCGAGATGAAACAGCCCACACGAGTGGTTGTCGTCGAAACGGCTGGAGTACAAACTAGCTCCGGCGACAAGAATTTGGCCTCCTAAAAGGGTATCAGTTGGGTAGTTAAAACTCTGTCATATAATTGATTTATCGTCATTGAAGAGCGCAAAGTTTCCATCGTTGAGCATGGCGGCGGAAGCAGCCGGTTCAGATCCACCGGCAACCGATAACTGCTCACCGAAGTCATTTTCAAGAAGGATACCATATCTGGTTAAAGTAAGAGTGGCGTTGGAGGTGATTAACAGACCGCCGCGATTCGCCGTCCACACAACGACCGTAGTCACTTTTCCGGCCAGCCAAGTTCGGATCGCGAAGCCGTTGTCTTGCTTGTAAAACCCAAAAGCGAAATTCCCAGAAGAAGAGGGCCATGAAAGGTTCCCCATGGTGGACAGCGACTGGCCTACAGTTATTGCTCGTGCTCCGGCCATGAACGAGCAGACAAAAAGGAGCACGAAGAAGATGGTGGATGCAGAAGCAGCAGCCATGGGGTACTGAGAGAAGCACGACTGCTATTTTCCGATGCAAAAGCTGGAATGGTTCTTTGATTTAGTCTAGGTTGGAAACAATCCATGAATTCCGCCATTGACTGACTTCCAAGTCTTCAAAGAAAAAAACAAGCATTGATTGGGGGATAGCGATTGACATTGAATCGATGAATTAAATTCAAGAATTGCTTAGAAAAACAAGCATGGCTATGGCTTTGAGGTATTGAGCATCCATTCTCTCCATTTCCATGGCTATGGCTTCTGCTCTGTTCTTCTGGGTTGCTTATCTTCTCCTTTTATTTGGGTCCAGTGCCGCAATTGAGCTGGGCTCGTCGCTCTACGCTCACGGAAATTCTTCGTGGCTCTCACCCTCTGGCCTTTTCGCCTTTGGTTTCTACCCACATGGGCGTCGATTTTCGGTGGGTGTGTGGCTGGTTGATCCTAATTCTGATTCTAATTCGACCCAGAACACAGTGGTGTGGACGGCAAATCGCGACGATCCACCCGTTTCCGGCGACAGCCGGCTGGATTTCTCACTCGACGGCCGCCTTCTTCTTTTTACCGATGGAAAGACGAAGCTCATCGCCGACGGGATATTCCCGGCGGGCTCAGCTGTCATGTTGGATTCTGGTAATTTCGTGCTTTATGATTCGAATAACTCTCTTGTTTGGGAAAGCTTTGATTACCCGACGGACACCATTTTAGGAGGCCAGCATCTAACTCTTGGCCATGAGCTGGTTTCCAGTGAATCTGCGTCGAACCAATCGAGTGGGCGTTTTCGCCTTTCGATGCAAGGCGATGGGAATCTGGTTGCGTACCCTTTCAACACCGCCTCCGGACCCGAGGACTCGTACTGGTCCAGTGGAAGCTATGGAAGAACCAGCGCCGCCAATTTGAGTCTTGATCAGCAAGGCTCTCTAGCTGTTATTCTTACCAATTCATCCGTAAATTCATTCGCCATACCATTAGCTTTTGCTAATTCAACCTCGCTCGCGAAGAACAAAACCACAATCTACCGAGCGACCCTTGATTCAGACGGGAATTTCCGTTTATATTCGCACCATTTTGAAACCCCCTCGAGCATGTCAGTGGTGGCTCACTGGGCTGCGCTCTCCAATCAATGCGACGTTAATGGCTACTGTGGTTTGAACAGTTACTGCTCCGCCATGGACGGAAAGGCTCGTTGCTCATGCTTTCCAGGATTCGATTTGGTGGAACCAAATGACCAATTTTCAGATTGCTTCAGAAACTCGAGTGGAAATGAGTGTAGTAGAAAGGGATTGACTCGTATGAACAATGTAAGGTGGGGGGGAGACTTTCCATACTTCAGAGAAAGCATGGCCATGGCGGAATGTGAGGCCTCCTGCACCAAAGACTGCAACTGTGCGGCAGCCATTTATACGGATAATAATTGCAACAAGTATAAGCTTCCTCTTAGGTATGCAAAACAAGATATAACCATACGGTCCACGGTGTTCCTCTCGAGCATCCTCGATTCAGAAATCGCAAATGATGTTCCTCCGCTCGATAACATCGTGAGTAGACGACGTCTGTTTATGATCCTCACAGTCTGCTTGTCCTTTGTCTCATGCTCGTGCTTGATGTTTGCTATGTTTAGCATCTTCTTGTACATTCGTCGAGCTCAGAGTTACAAAAGGCTATCGAAAAATGCTAAAATACGATTGGAAGAAGAGTTGACGATGCGATCGTTCACCTACGAAGACCTTAAGAAGGTTACTAATGGGTTCAAGGAGTTGATAGGGAGGGGTTCTTTTGGGCAAATATACAAGGGGTTTTTGCCTGCCAATAACAAGCCTGTTGCTGTGAAGAAGCTTGAGAAAATGATTGGTGGGGAGAGGGAGTTTAGAGTCCAAATGGCGACCATCGGACGGACGCATCACAGAAATCTAGTCCGAGTTCTTGGATTTTGCATCGAAGGGCCGAAAGTGCTTCTTGTTTATGAGTTCATGAGCAATGGTTCCCTTGCTAATCTCTTCAAAGAAAGAGCCAAATTGAGCTGGAGAGAGAGACTGAGAATTGCACTAGACATGGCCAGAGGTCTTCTTTATCTCCACGAAGAATGTCAAGTTCCAATAGCCCACTACAATATCAAGCCCCAAAACATACTTCTCGACGATTCGATGACGGCCAAAATCAGCGATTTTGGCCTTGCAAAGCTGCTGATGCCGAACCATCCTCGAACGAGCAAATACTTAGCACCCGAATGGCAAAATAACGCCTCGATGTCTCGCCAATCGGACATATACAGCATGGGGATAGTGTTTTTGGAGATTGCATGTTGGAGAAGTAACATAGAAGTGAATGTGGATAGAGCTGATGAGATAGCGCTCACTGTCTGGGCCTATAATTGCTATGTCGCTGGAAGACTTGATGAGCTCGTTGATGAAAACAATGTGGACTTGGAAATTCTAGGAAGAATGGTAAAGGTTGCTCTTTTATGCATTCAGGATGAACCGGCTTTGCGCCCTCCCGTGAAGCATGTTATCTTGATGTTAGAGCGAATGATGGATATTCCCGACCCTCCACCGTCCGCGGCTCTTGTCATTTCATAACGTTGCTCTCCCATTTAATCGTGTAAATTACGAGCAAGTATTGTGCTACTTTTTATGCATGGAATTGGACATGTCATGTTTGTGAACTTCGTTCGGTCGATTTTATTTCTTAACAAATGATATAATGATTAAGATTGAGTGCCGAAACACGAGAAACAAAAAATTATATTCAAAATATGATCGAGATTTGATTTACGGCCCTTTAAACGTCTTCCATTTTGTGCCAAAACAACGAAATCGTACTAGAGTGCTAAGGGTGGCACGAAATCTCTAGCATCGACTAGTATAGGGTTCGAAAGAGCCACTTCGCACGAGGAGATAACGAAGTGGTTCGAATTCTCATTCGACCGTGTCTCGTTTTCTTACATTTTAGTTATACCAGTCTCGTAAAATTTGTCTTTCAGGTTGTAAAATCCTAAATCCATGGAGGTATTTATACCATCCTTAGGAGCTACTATGAGCAGCACATTTTGAAATACAACCGCGAATGGTGCGATTCAAGCATTCAGAAAGCTTTTATTTTCTTCTTGGTGATTCATGTCCGAGTTAGGTGTCATTTTGCTTCTAGCAAACTCTCATGCCCCTCTCTTTAGAGGTAGCTAAGATATCACATAAACTTGGCTCGGGCTCAGTAAGCGATGCGAGACGAGCTTGGCCACGGCTAGATAAGCACGCCTGTGAAGCAACCGGCCGATGCCGCTCATTGCCCAACAAAAGTTGTGCGTAAGAAAGCTATTGAATAGCTATTTTTAATCAACATATAGAGTTTGTACGAGAAGGAAAAGATGATTTCATTTATCTATCGCGTGTGTATTTATACACATCTAAGGAATATGAAAATAAACTTAGATTACGAGGTTCATCGAATTTACAAGACCCGTAGAATTGAAAAGTTGAATGGAAATTAATTTTCATGGGATTTTCATAAAAAAGAACAAGGTTTAACGTGCTTAGGTTTAAAAAAATCAATTGGATAGTTAGACTAAAGATGTCTAACTTTCAGTCAAGTAAATAAAATGATTCACTATCCTAATTAATATATGTTGAATTTTATAAAATTATAGCTGAACTAAAATAAATTAAATAATTAATCAAATTAAAATTTTTGAATTAGTTTCGTAAAACTTGAACTCAATAGTTATTGAACCCAAAATAACTAAAATTCCCTTATGAATTTGTGAATAAAAAGTTGAAAATTCAATTTGATTGCTTTGGGTTCATATCGATTATTTTGATTAAAAACTAATCATATGCACACAATTAGTTAGTTTAGGTTGATTTGTGGGTCCATTAAGTCGAATTACCACCACTAGTTATGAGTAAGAACGTTCATGGTCCGGGTTAGCCTTGGATTTTTCAGAATTAAAATCAGATTATAAAATTTTAGTTAAAAAATTACTGATTAGAATCAGATAATTTGAAAAATAGGATTGAACTAGAACTGGATCGTATATTTATTTAGCTAGTAAATATTTTTTTTACAAAAATTAATTTAAATAAATTAAAATTTATAAATAATATTGAAATTTATAAATTTCAAATGATTTTGAAGACAGCTAGATGTAAGGAATTCTTGAATTTAATTCATCGATGTCAATATCCATCACTATCTCCCAATCAATGCTTGTTTTTTTCTCGAATGACTTGGAGTCGGTCAATTGGGAAAGTTAGAGCTTGTATCAAAACTTGTATCCACCCCTTCTTGGATTTGCTAGAAAATAAAACTCGACCTAAACCTTAATTATTAATAATTAAAATTATATGCATACAAAAAGTAATTTTTTTAATTAATTCGACCCAATGTGACTCAAACATTGTGAGTTGGATCGAAACTATGAGTCCGTTTAGATTGCCCATTTGTCTGTGACATGATATTTTATTTCAAAGGCATCTAAATCTTTCTATAGATTATTTTTATCAAATTTATAGAAAGAGAGCTAGGCTAAGTTGGCAGGTTAGCTTGACTCATTATGACTCATCATGACTCATCATGACTCATTCGGCTTGTTAAGCTGAGCATGTCGAGCTTTCCGAACATGTTATCTATATCCTCAGTTCGGCGAGCTAGGGAAACTCGATGAACCAAGTTTTTCAGGCTCGATACAACCGACTCAGCTCGTTTGTCATCTCTATAACCAAAACACCTATAAAAAACATTTGTGATAGAAAATATGTTACCTACATCGAAACCATGAAGTTTCTATTCAAAATTTATACCATGTCATCAATTTCGATCATATGCCTTTGCCATTCGCCATCGAGAAACATTAAATCTTTCTTAAATAATTTGTTGCAGTTGTTTTTTGTTCTAAAAAACAACGGCATAATATATACAAGGTTTTCTTTGGTTGAAGATTGATATTCCGGTTGTTACTCAAATCGACTTGTACGAAAACAAAGCACTACGCCTAGGAAACATTTGGAGCGTTTAAAATCTACCCTTCTCCGCACAAGACCCCCATCCATTGATCTCATATTGCTTTTTAGTCAAATTCATTCAAAATCGACCACCCAAGTCAAACATCGTCTCCTGCCATTAAGAAACATACTTACATAAGAAATATGAAAATGTTTCTGACGTTAAGTTGTTATGTATACATTGACAGAAACGTTTACGTTATGCTTTTAGTTGTAAATAATCAAAATAAATTATAAACAAATATTAAATTATTTTAAAACAGTTTAGCTATTAATTATTTTTAAAAATAATAAGTAAATAAATGACATTATAATTAACTATCTAGCTATTTTAATTATTGAATTATTTTCTTATATTTAAGTAAACAATTAAAATGTATACATTTTATTTTAACTTAAAAGATATTTCTTAAAACCTCATTCCCATGCTTCACTAACCTCTTTTTTCCTTTATTCACTTTATTTTTCAATATTGAATTTATAATTAAATAATCACAGCTAATCTCTTCGTCATCAAATATCCGTGCATTTGATGGATATTTTAAAATCATTCGTCAAAATAAGCGGACTAGGGATATACAGATTTCTTATTCCGAAGACCCCTCATTTACATTGCAATTATAAATCTAGAAGGGTTAGCTGAAGCGATTAGTCTAAACTCGAAACAAGTGTAAAAACAATCAATTTATCGATCCAATGTTCGTGTATTTTGGTTATATTTATTTGTACTCTTATCCACCAGAATACAGAAAAAAACATCTCAAGTGATTCAAGAAGAAATCAACACAATTTAGAAATTATTTACTATTTTCTTAATTCAGTAGATAAAAAATGAGGGTTTCAAACGTCGCCCATCATTCATAGGATATCAATAATTAGTATGAGAAGATGTGTTTTCCTACTTTTAGAGGAAAATATGTAAAAGCGCTGGCAAATTATTGGACCACAAAAAGTGAAGGTCATTGTTCATTGTTTGGAAACGTTGACCTCACATCTTTTCCCAATAATTTAGGGTTAGAGTTAAAAATGCGTCTAAGTTTCGGTAAAAAAAGTCTGATTTTTTTTACAAAAATTATTTTGAGGCTCTTCGGATGTCTTTATCGGATATAGAGACCCCCAAAAAATGTCTGAAGATCCTCAAAATTTGTGTATTCACTCAATTTGTTACTTCAAACTTGTACCTTCAAAAGCACTAATAAATTGACAGATTCACAGATTTGAAAGTTTTATATGTGCAATAATGACCAGTAGCTCGAGAAGCTAATGACAACATATGCTAAGGAACGCTGCTAAAGAAGAAGAAAATAAAACAAATAGAGATTGTGTATACGATTCAACCTACAGAGGTTACGACCCGACATGCAATGATGTGCTTATGGAGGAAGATGAACCAATATATGGAAACATTCAACTGTTTGATAGTGGATATGATGTCAAAATTCAATCTTGATCAGACGGTGCAAATATGATGGTTCTGACTACGCCACCCGACTCAAAAAATGATGATGCAAACAAAGTTTGAAGCTTACCTGCAGTGACCTTCAAAAGAAACGTTCCTAAGCAACTAACAGCGTGTGCGTTGAAGGATGTCCAAAGTGCCTTCATGTTTCGACAATGCATGATGAAGAAACATTTTAAATAAAAATATTCGTTGATAGTCATACTTGTACTCAAGTCTTAGAAAATCCACTTGCATTGGCAAGATGAATGACCACTAACTATGTTGATAGATTCAAGAGTTGGCCTACGTGGGAGATCCATTCTATCATAAAGACCATAAGAAAGGATCACAATGTTACCGTAAGAACGAGTGTTGCAATTAGAAGTTTGCTAAAAGCGCGTAAGTTGAATGAATGATTTGGCGAAGAGCATTTTCAACTCCGAAAGTAGAGTCGGCATCCAAGCCCAATTGTTGTATGGCATAGGTGAATGAGCCGTTTCTGAATTCGAACTAATATATGTGTCCATGTTTGCATGCATGCGAGTAATCGTTGAATTTGTGAGATTTGTTATATATCTGGATGATTGCTATCTCAAGGGTGCGTGCGTGTCTAGGTCATCTATTGACGGCAATCGGTATTGACGCCGACGATGGACTCTATCCTGTAACATATGTAGTAGTGAAGTTTGAGTGTGGAGATTTATGGAGTTAGTTTCTCCATCAACTAAGAGAAGACATCAGTACTCAGAACGAATATTGACAGACTGTATATCAGACAGACAAAAGAGACTTGTAAATGCAGTTCATGAGAAGTTTGGTGAAATCTATCATAGATTTTGTCTCAGACATTTATACGTAATTTTAAAATAAACCTTTCATGGAAAAATATATCGAGTTTTTTTGTGGAATGCAACACATGCCTCGACTGAAGCCTGGTGTGAAAGACACTGACAAGGATACACTGTCATAACCCTCTGGCTGCTGAATATTTATAGGTCATCCCTACCAAACATGGCTTACACATGTCTTCTCGTCGATTTCAAAATATGATATGGGTTTGGATAATCTTAGTTAATCATTCAACAACGTTATCCTTCCAGGTCGAGACAAACTCATCATCACAATGCTTGAGATGATAAAAAAATTCATTTGGATCCGTATTGTGAAAAGACACAAGAATATGCTTCGATCAGATGATATGCTATGCTAAAAAAATAAGGAAGATATTAAATAAATTGACCCACGATGTAAAGAATTCGAGTAATGTCTTTTCAGGGAATGTCAAGTATGAGGTCAGCAATGGGAGGAGGCAATACATTGTCAATATGGTCAATGCTACAAATGGAACCTGACAAAGATCTCGTGTGTACATGCTATCTTGATTATGCAGTGGATGCGAGCACCAATCGATAACTACGTTCATCAATTCTTCCAATCAAAAAAGAGATGCTCATGGGATATACAACATTGTCACACAAGGGTCTCAAACTAACCAACCCGCTTCAATTTCAGAATTCGTCCATAATCCAAAGCCTTGTCGAAGGTGACCAGTATGACCTAGACGGGGAACTCAAAATTGACAGTTGTAATAGGGTTATTTTTAATTATTTTTAATTGAGTTGTGTCAAATGAAAGTTTTATCGTATGAAAGAAAGTCCCATCAATTAAAAAATAAAAAAGTCCAATTAATAACAAATAAAAATAGTACAAACATAATTAACAAAAAAATACAATCACAAAACAATAAACCCGAAAGTGTTACTGAAAATTGCCAAAATCGGGTGGAGGCTGTGGAGGATCCTGATCAAAAGGAGAAACCTGAAAGAGCCCAGCTATATTTATTGTCCGCCACATCTCATCTACTGAGTGCTCTAAGCTATTAATTTTAGTCATCTGTTGAGTATGACAAACATCCATCTTGTGCATCTGTTGGGTATGAAACATTCTCATTTGCTCCAACATGAACGTTAGTGATGAATCTTTAATGAGCGGCTCCGACATCTGACTATAAGAAGGCCTCGGCATCGGACCATAAGAAGGCCCTGCCATGTCAGCGTATGGAAGATTCGACATCTAGCTCAAATCTAGCAGGTCATCCTGACACAAAAGATCAATGTCTGGATCTAAGGCCATACAGTCGACAGCTCCATCTCCCCTGGCAACCCACGTGTTGCTAGACTCTATCAAACTCATCCTGTGAAGCTGGAGGTGATCAAAGACATATTACGATCGGGGCTTCCTCATCACGAGAAATCTCTCCATAGATATTATCAATGAGTTTTGTTATCAAAACTCCATATGAGAGGTTTTTCTTAACTCTCTTATGAATCTTTGTCATGTGCGTTGTCAGCTCACGATGCCCATCGCAGGAAATAATAGTATGAGATATCATGTTGTGCATCACCCGGGACACAACGTTGAGTTTATTGGCGCTATTGGAACTCCGAATCGACCTGAAAAATGTTCCGGACCCATCCATACTAAAAGGTGCAGCCTAACTAGAATTATAATACATCTCTCTTTCCTCATCATCCTAATCATCTACGTATCCGATCATGCAGTTGATGTAGTTCGGTTTAATCAGCACCTCTTGGCCAAAGAGAAACATCCACTCGTGGCCACTCTTAACATCTACAATAAGGTTGACGTAAAATATCTGCACTACTTGTCCTGCGGATGAGCTATATAGATAAAAAAAACTGAGCAATATAATATCATCGATCATACGCCCAAGCCCTAAGCCCTCGAGTGATGCAAATATAACTGGCCTAGGTGGTATCACAGTTTGCAAAGTGAAAATGTCGTCAAATACTCATTTCTGCAGTGAGTAGCTACTGGTGACTGGGGCACATGTGCACGGCCTCTAGTGTCCGAAGGCCGAGATGATCCTTCAGTCTCAACACATTGTTGACCAGCAACTCTACACTCTTTCCACGATCAAAATACATTATTTATGAAAAAATGAATTATAATAGAATTTCATAATAAATCATTCTAGAAAAAAATGAAAAACAAAACCGAGCATATACATAGTTTTATGGGGATTCAGATGTTCAAATGAGGATCAGTGTGTCTATATCGAACGTCCGAAGGATGGTGACTGTGTCGATGTTAATGAGCCTTAAAAAATATATAGAAATTAGTGATGTATGTTTGTCTGTGTGTGGAGTGATTTATGCAATTCAAGTATTATTGCTTGTTCTGAATTAAAATATCTAATCCATCTATGAACGGTATCGACATGTGCATGATGAGAATGAGGAATAGTAGTTGCAACGATTTGTGCAACCGTAAAATTCTCATGGATAATTTAAGTTGTAATGTATAATGACATTGACATAAACGTTTACGTTATGCTTTTAGTTGTAAATAATCAAAATAAATTATAAACAAATATTAAATTATTTTAAAACAGTTTAGCTATTAATTATTTTTAAAAATAATAAGTAAATAATGACATTATAATTAACTATCTAGCTATTTTAATTATTGAATTATTTTCTTATATTTAAGTAAACAATTAAAATGAATACATTTTATTTTAAATTGAAAGATATTTCTTAAAACCTCATTCTCATGCTTCACTAACCTCTTTTTTCCTTTATTCACTTTATTTTTATTTCAATTTTCAATTTTGAATAACTAAATAATCACGGCTAGTTTTATAAGTGGACTAGGGATATACATTGAATTATTTTTATACATTGAATCTCTTCGTCATCAAATATCTGCATTTGATGAATATTTTAAAATCATTTGTTGAAATAAGTGGACTAGGGATATACACATATTTCTTATTCCCAAGGCCCCTTATTTACACTGCTCTAAGAAGGCTCTGTCATGTTGTTAAAGATCAACGTCTGAATCTAAAGTCATACGACCAACAACTGCATCTCCCTTGGCAACCTACGTGCTGTCAGACTCCACCAAATCCATCATCCGAAGCTGAAGGTGATCAAAAGTATATTGTGGTCGGGGCCTCTTCATCACGAGGAATCTTTCCATATATATTCTCAATGAGGAATGCCACGAAATTTGAACTATGAGAAATTAGACATTTGAAACATAAAAATTTATAGCTCACACGTTGAATTGATGATTGGTTGCTTTTTCAAAAGTCAGTTGAATCAATCATTAAAAACTAACGAGTTTTTATTACCTTTATACATTGAGTTTAATACTTAACAAGTTCATCCCTATATAATTGGCTTTGCTAATTCTACCTCGCTCTTGAATAACAACACTACAATTTTCCGAGCAACCCTCCATCCAAGCCAAAATAAGCTGCAGGCTTCTTGCAATTTAAATTGAGAAATCCACGGGAGTAACATCCAATCTTGGTTTGTTTTTATGTGATGTTTGAAAATACTAGTACACAAGAAACACACTACACCCGACCAAATGTTTTCGAAAGCTTTGATAATTTTAATGGAGTTCAGGAGCTGGTTGGACATGGCGGAATGGCAATGTCGATGATACCTTGGAGCATCAAATAAACGCTCTTCATCGAAGGCCGAAGAGCAGGCTCATCTTGAATGCACCAGAGTGCCACTTTCACCAATTTCTCCAAAACGGTCTTCTCGACTTCTTCTCCGTTCACGATCTTGCTCAATTGTCTGTTCACAAAGCACTTGTATGCCCATGAGTAGAGAATAATCTTCTCTGGGTCTGAAACGTTCACCTCGAATATCCGACGGCAACAAACGATTTCTAGGAGCACAATGCCATAGCTATAAACATCGACTTTGACCGATATGGGGATGTTCTTCTGCCATTCCGGAGCCGAGTAGCCTCGGGTTCCTCGAGCCGCCGTAAATGTCCTCGTTTGATCGGGCATTAGAAGCTTTGCGAGCCCGAAATCATATATTTTCGCGGTCCAAAAATCATCCATCAAGATGTTTTGAGGCTTGACATCACAATGGATTATAGGAGTCTCGCACTCTTCATGGAGATAGAGAATGCCCTTTGCAACTTCTTATGCGATTCGAACTCGCTCGCTCCACTCGGGACGACTCTGTGACTTGAAGAGAAGATCGGCGAGGGAGGCGTTGGACATGTATTCGTAGACGAGATGGCGTTTCGAGTCTTCGATGCAGTAGCCGAGTAAGGGCACCAAGTTCTTATGATGAGCTCTGCCGATGGTTCTCATCTCAACCTGAAACTCCCTCTCCCCTTCTTCCACCACCTTCTCAAGCCTTTTCACTGCAACAAGCTTCTTCCCATGGTGGAAAGACCCTTTGTACACGGCTCCAAATGAGCCTTTCACCAGATCTTGCTTGAACCCATTTGTCGCCTCTTTGGGATCATTGTAGGAGAACAATCTCAGTTCCAGATCCTCCACGAATCCTAAGTTTTCGCTCTCTAGCAGCCTCTCGTACTTGAGGACTCGGTATTTGTCGATGAAAATGTCGGCAATGGCGAGAAAGAGGCCCGACACAAGGATGCAACTTATAGCCAAAACGCCCATTTTCACCACCGTTCTCCGGTCGGTGATTGTTCTGACGGTGGAGTTGTCGGCCACCTTCACAAGAGCTATGGAAGTTACTTCGTCTCTCCGGTTGATGTATCTGAGAGGGAGGCTCTGTTTCATGCAGTTATCCTTGTCAAACAGCGCCGCCCCGCAATTGCAGTCCTCCATGCACGAGACCTTGCATTCTTCGATCGTGATTTTTCTTTGGAAATAAGGACAATCCCCCCACGTCATGTGATCAAAGACAGTAACGTTATAAACCCTGTGAATGCAACCCCTGTCGGAAAAGTTCTTGGCGCAGCTGGACCTCAGATCGTCGTCGATCTTCTCTGTTCCGGGAAGACAATGTCAGTAGTGTCACGCCCTGAAGGAGGGCTTGGCAGAAACGTCAGGTCAGATAACTAAATCCACCTTGGCAGACTCAGAAATCTTACCCAAAGGCTACTAAAACTTGCAAAAATTTCTCTTATCAAAATACCCCGAGTCTATCCATCGAAAATGTTTTAAGTCATACCATAAATAAATCATTATACAACTAAATCGAAAGAAATATTATTCATATATGTCCACTCACAATTGCTTACCAGTTACAACAAAGGAAAATAATAAAGAAATTCTTCCAAGAAATCTCTACCAGTTCAAAATCGACTGCTAGCCTGGTAAAAAAATCGCGGTCTATTCTATATGATGCATGCATTTTAAAACTCAATCAAAACCATGCATATTTCGTCATTTCAAATCCCGGCTCCACGAGCCCAATAAAAACAAATCTCTTTCCCTTGGGAAAATCTCGGCCCATCGGGCCACTGTGAGGTATTTAGAAAACCCGTCACATACGTAGGTGACTATACTACAAAATACCCTCACAGCTATATAAAACATCAAATACCGGTGAAAAAAGAGGGTCACACAAGGACCACCCCGACACACCATAGAAAGATGGGCAAACTTCTCACCATCTCATGAGTCAGAAAGAAACTTGGTGCCGGTCCCCTCTGGGTACCAACCTTATCCACCCGGATCAAACCACAGTCGCTTCAGCCAACTGCCATCCAAAGGCCTCCCGGTAAGGTGTCCCGAACCCAAGCTACTGTAACCCGATGTCGATCAGGAACTCGACCGTTAGCTACCCGGGTCAAACCCAACGGCACACAGCCCGATGGGTACCATGGGCAATCCGCTAAGATGGTTCTGATCCCGGTCATCGTACCCTGCACGCATGCAGTAATCTTTGGCTAGGTTTAGGGGTATTATGGTGCCCCAGCGAACGTATCATCACCTCCCCATATCACATCATGTGATATGACACAGGTCGACCTTACCAACTCCGAACGAATGAGGCCGATCGTATCCAAACAAAATCTACATTTTTTTTAAAACCAAATCCAATTTTTAAATAAACGTGAAAATCCAAAACAACACAATTCAATATCTATTCTCATCCAGATAGGCAAACAAGTAAATATCAATCATTTAAATCATGCCTACCAGTAATAAAAATCATGTCCTATCTACATTATTAACATATGTAGTTTAAATCGTTTAAATTAAACTACATAATAATACTTTAAAAGTGACGTGCGCCTCGTTGTTTTGGGTGTCAACCACCAAAATATGGTTATTATTAACTTCAAATCATGCATCTAGGTTTAATGCAGAAAATATAAATGACTTACCTCTCCTGACTGGTGCTTTCCCCTTTTTCATCTTTTTCTCCTTTTTCGGGTTCGGTTCAATATGGTTAAACTCCTCTGTAATATCCCGTATATAGTGTATAAGAGAAGAGAAACGAAAACCCAACGAAAAGACGGGCCAAAACTGCCCTAGGGACCCTCGGGTCCGGTTCAGCTGAACTGTTCCGGACTGAACCGGTCTGGGTTGAACCGGTCCTGGTTGAACCAGTTCAGCTGAACCGTTGAACGATCAACGGTCAATGTTGACTGGTCAACGTGACCCACTCGCCCGTTCGGGTCGGGTAAGACCGACCCGCCTTGGGTTGACCGAACGGGCGAGTGATCGCCGGCGGGCGACGATTTCCGTTGCTGGTGCCGATTTCGTCCTCCGTTCTCGATGAAATTTAACCCAAAACACTCGTATCGTCGAGACAGACTCAACCGTACCAACAATCGCGAGAAAAGCCTCTGTTTGAAAAACCGAAATCAAAACTTCAAACTCGCAATTTTTCTCCGATTTCTCCCAAAATACGGGCTTACCTTCAAAACTTCTTGCACAGACTTCTTCCTCTCGTGGAGACGGACGTATAGACACTTGAATCGTCGAAAACGACGAAGAATCAATGAAAATCGCCCAACCTCTTTCACGGGTTTCTCTCGGTCTCGGAGGAGAAGAAGTTACTCCTTCTTCTATTTTCTTCTCTTTTAATATATAATATAATAATATTATATTTTATTAATATTACATTATATTAAATAATATAATATTAATAAAATATAATATTTATTTCCTAACATTTTTTTATTTTTTATCGTTCTACTAAAAATCTTAATATGATTACGTGACCACTGATTTCGTAAAATCAACTTTTACGTTACATTCAAAAATCGTAGCTCGATTTCGTCCCGAGATATCTCAATTTAATTAGTTTGACTAAGTCGTCGTACGTGACATATATGACAAATTTACGTTTCGTATACGACAGTTGATTAGTCGAACTTTGTGAAATTTTTTTTTTGAAATTCGAGATTTAAAATTTCGTTATTACAAGTAGAGCTGGCAATCGAGCCGGCTCGTGCCGGGGGAAGGCCGGCTCGTCGAGCCTGTCGAGCCAAACGAGCCGAGCCTTTCGAGCCTGTCGAGCCTATTCGAGCCGGCTCTGTCGAGCTTTTTTAAAAAAAATTTGGCTCGAGCCGGCTCGCGAGCCTCGAGCCTAAACGAGCGAGCCGATCCGAGCCAGTCGAGCCT
>QAOC01030549.1:0-11190 GCA_003255005.1 Begonia fuchsioides
AATTCAATTGGTAAAAAATCTTCTAAGATCTCCAATTTGACAAAATCAGCATAACCCTTTTACAAATTTCTTCCCCTGGAACCGCTTCTCCATTCCCTAATTGGATACCATACGAAGCTATTTAACTCGGTTATAAGTTTTTTTGAAATAAAATTGTGGGTTGCTCCACAATCAATCAAAACAATTTTTTTTTTTCGTTAATTGATCTCCATAATCTCATCGTATGTGGAGTCGTAATTCCCACCACTGAGTTTAACGATATTTCCACCTCGTCTTTTATTTCCTCGACAATATCTGTCTCTTCAATATATTTCTTGTTGGACTTCTACCTCTTCTTCTTGTAATATCAATAATTGCAACGCTTTATTTTTGCAACGATGTCCCGGGATATATCTCTCATAACATTTAAAACACAACTTTTTTTCTCGTTTTGCCCTCAGTGCACCGTCTGTTAATCTTCTTCCATTGAAATCTATATCCCGACTTTGGTTTATCGGAAATCTCGATTCTGCAGCAAACCTCGTCGAAGAAGACGAGGGAATCCGAGAGAAAACCCTCGTTGTTTTCGCCGCTTCCGGCCGCAACAAATTATTGCATTCCTCCACCACCTGTGCAAACTCCATTAGGACATGGAATCCGATCGGCCTCGTCAACCGAACGTCGCTCTTTATCTCTTTTATCAGCCCTTGATAAAATGCTTTGTAGAGTATGTCTTCTGGTAAGCCGGCTAAACCTGAAGCGATGGACTCAAATTGGGAGCGATACTCCTCCATTGTTGCCTCTTGTTTCAGCGTCAACAACTGGTCTCAAGTAGAACCATACCGAGAATGCCCAAACCTTTCATTCACTCTCTTTCTCAAGACCATCCACGAGTATATCGGTCGAGTTCCAGATTCCCATTGAAACCACGCCAAGGCAAGGCCCTCGAAGCAAACCATGGCAGCCTCTACTCGTTCCAAGTCATTTATCCAGTTAATATTGAAGTGCTTCTCTGCAAATCCAGCCCTCTGGATCGACTCCATTGAATACAGGTAACTCTAATTTTCGTGGCAGTATGTCTCTGTCTATAGTATTTCGATTTTCCTCCCTCTCTTCCATCCTTCCTGTTTCCGACCCGCGTTTTCCATCTGGCTCTGTGCATACCGTTTTTACTACTAATTTTGTTAATATTCGATTCAATTTTTCCTGCATTATCAACAAGCTTTTTTCAATAACCACAATTTTCTTAACCTCTTTCATGTCTTCCTTAATACTCTCTATTTCCTTCTGCCATTCTTTTGACGTTTCTTTCTACGATTTTGAACGAATCATCATCTTTTGTTGCCCCAGCAAACTTGCTCTGATACCAAATTGATAGAACACACCTCTAATTGATAAAACACGCCTACAATCTTTTGTAGAAATAGGTTTAAGTTGAAATTACAACCCCAAATTACAGCAAACACCACATCAGACAATCTCAAGCAAACACACAACAACTAGAACTCCATATACAGCAACCCCCGTGTAATAACCCTCATTTACTTTTAGAATTTGTGACTTTAAGATGAAAGTGTTTAGGATTTTGTTTTATGAATGTTGGGTAAATATTGAATAATTAAAGTATTGTTGATGTTAGCAATTTAGTAGGTTGAAGGTGATAAAGAAAATAAGGTTTAAGGAGGTAGAAATAATGATGTTACTCGGAAAGGTTAGAAAATATTCTAAGTGTTTAAGAATATTTTCGGTCGACCCCAGGATCGAGGAGGGGTCGACACAATGAATACTTTAAGTCGACGCCAGGATTTAGGAGGGGTCGACACAATTGAATACTTTAGGTCGACCCCAGGATTTAAGAGGGGTCGACACAAGTCACTCTCGAGAATACTTTCGGTCGACCCCAGGACCGAGCGGTCGACACAAATGACTCTCGGGAACTTCCTTAGGTCGACACCATGGACGAGCGGTCGACACCTTCACCGACAGAAGTCGAAAAGTCAACCGAAATTCGGTTGAATCTGATCCATGGATGTAAAGGAAATATTGTTTTTTTATTAATAAAAGACATAAAAATACATTTTGCTGCCATGTTTCAGCAGACACAAATTTTTATCTTTATTCTCTCTGAATTTTCGTGAAGGTTTAAGCTCAAAGTATTCATTTATTCATTGAGTTTCTCTTAAGTTAATGATGATAAAATAATGGTATTACATGAATTGATGGATAAAAATGAGTGATTTCATGTCAATAGATGTGAAACAAATCGATTATGTACAAAGTTAAAGTTTTGAAAAATTCTGTTGATAAATAGCACGAATTAGAGTTTTCTTCCTTCATAAGAGTTAAAGTAGACTCTTAGAGTGATCTATAGCTTTTTGAATCACTCGATTTGAAGCTATGTCTAAAAAGTTATGGACGTCGCAAGTCACCGTACAGAAACTGGGAAGAGTTGCGGTCGACCCAACCTATAAGGGGTCGACCGATTCTCAAATTAAAAACACACGGTCTCTGTTTTTTCGACATGGGTCGACCCCTTACAGGTTGGATCGACCGAATCGGGGTTCAAACAGTGAATGCCCTCTGTTTTGTACACATAAGTCGACATACTTTAGTTTTCAGAATTTGGTGTCTTCTAAGAAGTTATAGTAGACTCCTTAAGGAACAATTTGACACCTTAATCATCAGGAATGAATCATTATCGAGGAAGTTATAGTTGTTCGAAGTTGGAATAGAAAGTTAAGACTTTATGTAATTTCTTATCCTATATGATTTATATGTTTAGGTCATTTATTGGATTAAAAAGAGACTCAAGTGGATTGATTCAAGAAAGCAGCTAAGGTAAGTAATTATGCATGTGTTTTGCCCATTTTGGGACTGCATCACAAAGATTAGGATTAAAGTTATATGTTTAGATGTTAATTAAATCAAGTATGAAATAAACATGTTACATTAAGTATGTATTGAATTCTGCTTGGAGTGTATCGCATCGTGCACCAACCCAATAATATGGGCTTGATTGGTGTTTGTATGTCATTGGTTGTAATTGTATATTATGCTAAGTAACGACTAAGTATATAAAGCATGAAAAGTATGTAAAGTACGATTAGTAACAAAGATAGTACTTACATTAGAGATGTTTGTGCTATTTTGATTGCATGATGTTAAGTTATCAAGCTTTACATGAATCATATTAAGTTATCAAGTATTGCATGAAATCATGTTCATGCATCATGTTTTAAGAAAAGAACGAAAATGTTTTCCATGCATGTTTTCAAAATGTCACTCAACCGGATGTCGGGATGGTATGGGATGTCTCCGGCATTCGATGCATTAATGTATGTAAAGTTGAAACAATGGGATGAAGTCACGGGGTGGTAAGCTTGGTCGAGAGGGTTAGGTGATGTCACGGGGTGGTACCCGAAAATGTGATGGATCTTAGTGGAACCACGGGGTGGAGCTTTTGATCAGGGCACACGGGTGAAAGTCGGTCGCGAGGGTCTGAGCTTTCCGGGTCGCGAGGGCCTATACTTTCCGGGTCGAGAGGGCCTGGGGCTACCTGCTGGGGTTTGTGGTCAGGGCGGTCACGGGGTGGAAAGTCGGGTCAAGTAAACGAGAACGATAAATAATGAAATGAATTGTATGTATTTACGAAAGCACGAGCATGTTAGGCATGTAAGTTCATGAGATTTCTTATTGAGCTTTAGGCTCATAGGTTATGCTTTGTGATGTAGGTGATGAAGATGAAGATGAGGGACTTAACCCTCCCTGTTTGATGTGACAATCATGACGTGGAGTAGGCAGATTCAGTGCGGGAAGCTTGAATCGTTAAGTGCCGATTCATGGGGATGTCAAGAGATGTTTTGATGTATTTTTTAGTGTTTAGTTTCAAACAATGTTTATAAATATGTTTACTAAACGTTTTATAAATATGCTTTATATGTATAATGTTATGTTTGGCTTGAATAAATGATGGGCTTTTCACAATTTTATCTAAATGCTTCTGCTGAGTTTTACGAAAAAAATTTAAAGTCAAACGTCTTTCTAAAATTTTAAAAAAAAAAACAAATTTATGTCAAATAAAAGAGGGATGTTGCACCCCGTCTCCCTTATTTCCTAGATTTCTTTTTCTCTCCCTCATTCCCCCACAAACTTTCCCTTTTAACTCTTCATAACTGCCCCCGCAGTTATTCCTAACATACCTTCATTTTTCTTACGTTTCCTATTATAAGTAAATCTTATAATAGGTTTTAAACGTATCATGATCAAAATCTTGTTTGGGTTTATGGAATATGGAAAGAGAATTTCTTCACAAAATAATGCACAATAATTGTAAAGATGAAATTGACTATTATTATGATGGGAGGTTCATCGATTTAACACGAATTCAGTATTCAAACAACAAAGTTTCGAAAATATCCAAAGAAAACTAAAAATAATGAACAACCTTTTAGGGTAAGACATGACTGAAATACCATCTTACTACCTGTTCATACGTGAATATGATCCTCTTAATAGATGTTGAACTATCAATCCTTTGCGGGTTTCCTCTAAAAATGCAAACACATGAACAATTAAGACAAATGATTTTGAGCAAAGTCAAATGCAATAACCAAGCACCACTATACAAAAGAATCAGTTTACAAACGAGAAAAACAAAAACACACCTTCCTTTTAAACATGAAAATATAAGCTACAATCTCTAAATTTTCAGATAAATAAATTCACTAAATAAGAGATAGTAAACTATTATTTTATCAGAATACAAATAGTTGGTTTCAAATTCCCAAGCTGTAGTTTAAATTTATCTTGAAGCGAGAAAGAAAACTACTACTTGGGAAAGATATGTAAGGGAAACCATTGATATACGAAAAACATTTCAACAGAAAAGAAATTAAAACAGAGGGCCCAATACCTTAAAATTGGCTTAAAATTCAAAAGATCCAAAAGTATGCATGTTAAATTTGTTTTGAAGCAAGAAAGACAACTACTTGGGAAGGGTAAATAAGGGAAATTATCAAGGTACAAAAAACACTTCAACTGTGAGGAAAATTAGAATCAGAACACCAATTAAGATAAAGTACCATAAAAACTAATCTTACCGAAACTCCCAAATTTATTTGATAACGAAATTTAGAAGAATCAAATTATTTCATCCATCCTTCGCAAAGGCACCAAATATACCCAACTTCTCATTTTGCCACCTAGACTTCTCCTAATTTTCCTAACTAGATCTCAATTGTGTCTCCAATTTTGTCAGTCTTTTGCCATGATGAAACCAATTTACAAAATTTGATGGGCGTTGTAAACATTTTAACTTAATAAGTCATCAACCTAGATAGAGGGCCTTGAAATAGAAACTTCGAAATTAGAAATTGGGAAAATGATCTGGGAGATTCTTATGGAGTCTTAGTGGTTTCAATTTGTAGTTATCAAAAGAAAATATGGAATTTTGACTTTTAGGCAGGGCAACAAATCCGGTTAATCAAGTCTCTTTTTAAAGTCACAAAATATATTATCTCTCATATTTTAACAAAACCTAAACTTCCATTGGGTAGACCAATGATTGAGAAATGCAGCTCTATGCGTCAAATTCCCCCATATCTATCAACTTACACGTAATAAAATGAATCTATTGCTTCCATTCATAACATAAGGCAATCGCATAACAGTCCATCAAACCTGCCTTTCAAAGAGATATAACCAGCTCAAAGTAATGAAAGCTTACATATTTCCATACAAATGTATCTTATTATAGATTTCCAAAGATGTATTTTGGAGCCATTAGATTATTCTCTTTGAAATCCCTCTGGCAACTTACTTATGCTGATTCTCTACGAAATCCCTCAAGCAACTTGCACATTGTTTTTCAACTTTTCTGCTAATGATTTATATGAAAAAAAAAACTCATTTAAAATCTAGATCTAGGCTGGATTTGGTGAGGAAAAATTTGTATAAGAGTGACCATCCTACTAAATGCTAAAGTCTAGTTATTGTTGCTCTTCTCGAAGGTTAAGAATGAAACTAGCAATTACATAATGATTCAATCTGAGCTAGTCCAACATTTATAGATACCTCTCTTCTCCTCTATCAACAAAACCCTAAGAGTTTACTCTCACTAAGAGTTACTTGGATATTTTATGTTCATCACCAATGCCTCTATTACATAAAAGAAAATGAATCTAATTTAGCATATAGGAATTTTAGTTATTTCATAGGTTATTTGACTTAATCGAAATGAAATACAAATTAATGGTTTATTACCTAATAGAACTATAGCTCTAAATATATTAAAAAGTACTTTTCATTATATTTCCATTTTATGGGAAAAACAGTGCTTCATTTGATGTTTCTGGTTCGAGAGGAATACTCTCAATCAACTTCTGGTAACTTCGTGCTTCCAATATAAAGTTTTTCTATATATAAAAAAGGCAAACTCCAAGGTTGCCAAGACAATTCAAAGCATCCAACTGAAAGTCCCACCCGATCTTGATATGTACTTCTATTTACAGATTGCAATCTTGACATGCTTTCCCGTTATTGATGAAACTTTGCCCTCTAACTATTCCCTTATAATTTTGATCATACATTTTGTTTTGATTAAACTGTTTTTAAGCTATTTGAAGGCTTTCATTTCAGAATTAGAAATAGTTCACCTCTTCTTTCTTTCCCAGATTACCAATTTAAAATCGATAGATAGTGTAAATATTGAAAAGGAAACATAAATGTAACTTAATAAAGCAAACAGACCATGTCTAGCATATTATAAGGTCATGTAATTCAATGATGCAAAGTCACTTCTTACTTCTCAAAAGCTAACAATTTCTTCCAGGCCACCCATTGCAATTCCTCCTGAGAGCACAAAATAAATTCAATGTTTTATAATAAAAGTTTTAATTTTTTGCGGAACATATATTACACCAACAAAGTTACACCAAACATAAAATCAAGTACTTGTCCTTCACTGAAAATTATTTTACTAAAATATCTTAGACCTGAAGATAGTACACTACTTGTCTTTAACCAAATATGTTGTCAACTAGAGATCATGGAAAGAGTTCCATATGGTTATCCCATTAATTTACATGCAGCTGCCAGAGGTCCGTCAAGTACAACTGCACAATGTCATCGTCCTACTCACCAAAAGAACTTTTTTGCCCAAAACCCCTTTTTTCCTATTAATAAGGCAATACAAAAATACCAAATGATTGAAAATTACCTTAGGGGAACCACTTGGCGGCACAGCAAGCATGCTCCAATCGATCTGATCAATATATTTTTTTCTCTCTCGGTAGACAGCTCGTGCACTATTAAATTTAGGCTGATATTCAGACACTAACCCTTTTGCCTGCACAAATGCCAATCTTCAACTATTAGGATACATAAATCATTGTTATCACAAAAAGAATGCAGTCATTTTAATTTTAAGCAAATAATACCAATTTATGAACAATTAAAGTACCAGTTGACGGCTGACAGAGTTTTCAAAATTGTCATAATCTCTCCAAAGTTGTNTAAAAAAATCCTAATCTCAAAATTAACTTTTGCTCTTTGTATCTTACATCCCTTTTAATGATCTCATGAAGGAAAGTGTTAATGTCAAAATGCAGCCTCGTTGTTCGATTGGAAAGATAGATGAATTGTCTCCAAATGCCAATAGAAACTTCACAATTGTTTATAAGTGAGTGTTAGTTTCCTCGTACTAAAAAAGGAAACAATGCAGGGAAAGAGCTAAACAACAGCTTCTCTTTTGGATTTCATACAAAGTATACATCTTAAGTTTCTTAAGAACTGCCCCATGAGCTGAATAATCAACAAAAGAAAATAAAAATAAATCAATTTCAAGCTACACCATCCCACGAAATTCACAGAGCGAGGCCATTGTCGTGATCCTTCATACAACAAAGAAGGCTAAACTCTTTCTCTAAATGGATCCACAGCAACATTGTTCTGAACTTTATAGCCATCCAGATATATCGTGAGAAAAATAATACTCCAATCCTCATCCATGGAGGAAGAAGTATTCAAGCAGAAATTGATGAGGAATATTCTGTTTCAAGTGTGTTTGCAATTCCGCACCACTACGATTGGCCAGAACTAAAATATGCTTTTCTATTGTTATTACTGGTCTTCTATAAAAAGACATTATAAGAAATAGTAGGAAATCCCATACCAACATAGCTAAGCATAAAATCAAAAGCTTTTCTAGTCTCCTCTTGTCCCTCTAGGCCTTTGTTTTGATTGACCTTCTTAATAAAACGAATATAGCACTTCCTGCAAATTCAATACGTGAGATGTTATTTTCAGAAGTCACTGAATATAAGATTCAAATAAATGTAGATTCTAATAGTAAGCTCAAGTTCAAATATTTTGTAAAAAATTTAATGAAAATGAAAGAATCAAAGTCGCCAACAATAAATTACAATTAATGTAACCTCAGTCAAAAATTGATTAACTTAAATCCTTAAATATACATATACTATTGGAAATTACAAAATGACTAAACAGCACCAATATGATACAGTCACTCAAACAGATACAACTAAGAGCGTTAATCAAACAAAATATAACTAAGCACTGACAGTGTTACCAATCAATGTTGCTTAAGCTAGAGAAGTAACCTACCAAAGAGGAATGTCAAGGCAGTTCAACAAACACCGACTGAATATTTGTTTTGCAGCATCATCGTTATTAACAGACAGATAGGCCTCCACGTATTGCTTCCAATATTTTGCCTAACGAGAATATATCAAAATTTTAACCAAATTCTTTAAATAATTGGAAAGGAAGTACATTGTTGCAGACGTGATCATTATAGCGCTTATACTAGGCAATTATATTAAATATCTTGCATGTAGAAATTTTATTCATAATCGAGACTTGTAATTAATGTCTGTATGCAAGAAATAAACAAAACATGATGCTATTTTTAAAAAGTACCGAGGGTGAGAAAATATTTTTGCTCCTTTTCTTTTACAATTAATTTGTAGAAGCCATAATTATTTTGACACACAGCAATTCATTGATAAGACTCTACTAACTATATAGAAACTCATAGCATCTGATATGGCATTTTACTGAGTGATAAAAACTCAGTAACAACAAATAAGTTGCTGACAAAACCCAGTAGATGGTAGCGATAAAATTAAATAACATACAAATTCAAAAAAGTCTAATACTAGTTTGACAAATGCGATCCAATATATAAACAAAAACTTCAATTTTAAATTTTTCTATTAACATTGGGTTTGACATATTTCAAGGAACAACCTGAAATCTACTGGTTCTACACTCCAACTGGAATACCCTCAACCTTTCCTAAACCCCATATCTAAAACTCTAAATCAAGATCCAAATTTTTTAATCACTCACAACGCAGTAGAGCAAAATAAGAATGAAACGCCACGTTTAAGGCTGCTGTAAGAGCTTACGGCTGTTGGGAAGGCGGCCAGAAGCTTCTCGTATAGTGGTATCGCTTCTGCGATGGGTAAATGCTACAAAGAGAAAATTCAATGTCAAAGCCCGATAGTAAATAAGAACAGATACCAAGCCTTAAGGACATAAAAAGAATACCTGCGCCTCGTTAGCAAGGCTTTCTGCTGCTTCAATGTTGAATTTTAAATCGTCTTCGGGCTTACTATTAGTCACTATTTTATCCTGAAAATAAAATTTCGCGAGTGAACATATCCGACTCTCAAATGCACAGCCACTGGCCCACTGGTATCTACGTATGTACGAGAAAAAGAGAGAGGGGCAAAGGTACCTTCACTTCAGCGTCAGACGACGCCATTATAGGACAGGGAATGGAGATTGAACCCGGAAGGCTTAGGGCCGGACGAGAATCAGGACGACGGAGAAGGCTGAGGAACGGAAGATNACATCTAAGCGTATTTGCTTTCTACAAGCTTTGTAAACAACACCGATATCCCGTTGCGATAGTGTCTGTTCCGTTTTTATTTATGAAAGAGCGTCATGCTTATGTAGGAGAGGATTTCATCGCGATCGTGATCTCAAACCGAGAGCAACTAATTTGGTAACGCTCGAGTTTAGTTTTGTAGTTCACCTTGTGGAAAGTTTGAAAAAGCAACATCCATGATCCTTTTTACATCGTTCAAAGTTACAACCTCGAGAGCCTAAGTCAATTGTCGTTCATGAGTTGCTTCATCTCTATTGCCGCGAGAAAATCGATGATCCCTCTTATTGACTAATAAGAATCAAAGTTGCAAACCAAACGAGCAGTCAAATTCGATCATTTTGGGCAAGGAAGAATTTTAATTTTGGCATACCAAAACAGCGAGGATCAATCCCCCAAATAGAACAAGATATTCAAAATATGGATTATTATTGTCTTGGATGGTGAGAGTAACTCGTACGAAGAAAGACGTAGCCGGCGCACCGATAAGAATCGTGGCTAGAACAAGCGAGGCGGCGTCTTGGCCAAAGATAAGTCTTCCACCGCAGAGGAATTTCTGAAAAGAAAAGCCATTCACTCCACATGCAGACAAAACAAAAGATACCAAAAACCTTTCCTAATCGACAGAAACAAATCGCCCAGAAATAAAGATCGAAGCAGAGCTAAGGAAGATGCAGTTCAAAAGATAAATCATAAGTGGTGGTAATGGCAACAGAAGATGGGCATCAGCTGCAGAGTATAAAAAGAAAATGCAGGAAGTTACTCATAAAAGGAAGCCAAGAAAGAGTATAAGCCCTGGGAATCGGGATGCATAAACTGGAGTTAGGCACAAAATGGTCAGACATTTAGCAAAAAGAACCAGTTGGAGAATCGAGAATGGTTGTAGATTTCCCCCAAAGGGAAGAATAATCGAGGGGAAAACGCCAGAATGAGCGATAATCTAATTCAGATACAGCCATTAGAGCAAACAATAAACAAGCCAGGCATAACAATGGGGGACAGAGAGAGAGAGCATGCGTTGTTACCCTTCCAGACTTGATAGAGCCTCCTCCGGCAAGGTATGGAAGGGGGAACATCCATGGCAGTAGATGGAGATCCGTCCCAGCTACTGTGCTTGCCGTTCTTCATTTGCTTCAGCTTCTGGTTTCCCCAAATCTCCGGAAACGGCGATTTCAAGATTCTCCGTCGGCACCCACGTCAAAGAAATTCAAACGCAAGCCCTCCGATTCAACACTGAACAAAACCCAAAAATCGCCCTGCTCCTCTCTCTCCCCTTTTCCCTTCCTCCGTCTTCCACGAAC
>QAOC01030556.1:0-12309 GCA_003255005.1 Begonia fuchsioides
ACCCCATAGTATAGGCCATTAAAAGCATTTTGCCCTAAAATATAATTCTAAGTTATTTTTTCTTTATTTTTTATTTTTTATTTAGTTTTGTAAAATTAAGATTTCCACATGAAAATTAAATAAATAAAAATAAAAATAAATCCTCCGTATTATCCATATCACATCCCCTTCCTCCGTTGATGCGCTTAGCAGAGCTACATATCTGAGAACAAACCTCTGTATTCTCCACGCCTCTCCTGTTGTTTAGCTCTTCAAATTGTCGTTTGGCCTACTTGGATGTAAAAATGGCTTCAACGCTGTTATCTTCCTTGAATTCTAATCTGATCTCCGCTTCCACCAAGGAAAATCACAGATACTCGACCTCATTTTTGGGTTCCAAGCGTAGAATCTCCAATCAGAAATCGAAAGAATTCAGAAACGAGTCCAGTTTCTGGATCAGGGAACCCAAGATTCCAAAGGGTCTGTCTATTTTTGCGGCCACCGAAGGGTCTGCGAAATCTAGCAGTTCCGACGAGACTGTTCCTTCTTGGGCGAAACCCGATGCGGCGGAGCCACCGCCGTGGGCGAGAGAGGAGGGCAAAGCAACATCGACGGAACGAGGATTTGAATTTCCATCTTATGGTTATTTGCTTGCTTCTACAATAACTGCCATTGCTGCGGTGAGATTTGGATTTTTTTTCGCTTGTCTGCGTAATTTATGTCCTGTTTTCGAACTGGATTGAGAGATTTCTCGTGGTCGTTTGGAATGCAGATTGGTTCCATTTTCGAGTACTCGAATCAGAAACCCGTGTTTGGGATTTTGCAGTCTGATAGCATATTCTATGTTCCGTTGCTTGGGTTCTTTGCATTTACAGGCCTACCCACTTCGGTAAGTTTTTACCCATCTCTCTTTCTCTCTCAATCTCACTCCGTCGCCGGTGAGATCTTCAGAGGACATTGATTTGGGGCTGTAATCTACAGTATCATCTTGTTTGACAGGCGTTCTTGTGGTTCAAATCTGTGGAAGCTGCGAACAAGGAAGCTGACGAACAAGACAAGAGGGATGGGTACCTCTAGCCATAGGTTTGGCCTGTGTCTGTATATTGTGAATACTCATATATCCGCAGCACAATTTAGACACTAAATTGGTCAATTTGTTGTGTAAATTGAGAAATACGTTCGCTATTTTGAAAATATCATTCACTATTAACTACTATCTAACCGGTCTGGTTCGGTTTGGTCTGGTCGGTTTGGTGTGACTTTAATTCATCTTAGTCCAACGGGTACTGGCAGTGGAAGTAACCGAACCAAATACTAGCATTCAGATTTCTTGCGGAGATAGTAGCCTTATTGTTGCTGGAGGCTCCGCTACTCAGGATATCGCTCCAATTTGATCTGAATCCTAGTCATAAAAATACTTTCTGTGTGAAATTGAAGTGTTTGCATTGACAAATCGAGCAATCGGGGATGACCATTGAAGTCTTAAAAACGTAGTTGGAATACAGGACTGTTGTTGCTAATGGAGTTTCTCTGTCAAGGTTTTAATATCCAGGAAAGTACAGATGGAGATGGAGTCTCTTCCCTCCACCATATTTTGCACACAGCTTTGTAAGTTGATGGTGGTTGGTGTCACCCACAATATTCAAGACCCCTCTGGATCAATCCAAACCTGATCCCAGCTTTTTATTTGCTGATATAGCTCCGACCCTCCAAAAATGTCTCGAACCCAATCTAGGGTAGTTTGAGCTTTAGTTTGATTCGCTTTCGCATGCATGTCTGTTTTATCGAGATTGTGTATAAACTATACAGAATATGGTGGGATCGAAACTTACCCGAAACAAAATTTGCCAAGGATAAGTTTTGATTTGCTTCTAATTTTGTATGAATATTCTTTTGATCATGTATTAGTTCAATTTAGATAATCTTTTAGTCATGTTCAAATACTTTAGAGTAAAAACTAAAAAAACACCCGAGTTTCAGGTAAATAGGCCGATTTAGGTCTACGTTTTTAAAAAATAAAATTTAGGCTTTTCGGACGTCCGATACAGACGATCTGATCATTCATCAAACGCATCTTGCATCCATATCAGACGTTCGAGGATCTCAATTTAAAAAAAAAAAAAAAAAAAAATAAGGCTCTAATCAACTTATTTGCCTGAAACTCAGACTTTTATTTTAGGTTTTACTCTATATTTTAATAGTTTCACCCATGAACCCGTGGTCAAGAAAATACCGATAAGATTTTACTTGTTTGGCATGGGTGAGACCGTTCTTGTTTGATCTTGTTTCATCTTGAATTTGAATTAGAACAAATGTTTATATTTTTGGGTAAAAACAAATTTTGGAACTGAGTTTTCGAGAAATAAGCCAAATCGGGTCTGAATTTTGAGAAAATAAAATTTGAGCTCATCGGTCACAGGATTTCTTGAAACTTATAGCATTGTAAGACAATATTACACAAAGTTTCGTGAATTTCCAATTATGATACGATTTACTATAATTTGTTTAATACATAAACAAAAAAATTTTGTTACAATTACGACGTCAATAAAAAATCACGAAACTTTGTGTAATATTGTCTTACAGTGCTGTAAGTGTGTAATAGAAGTTTCAATAATTTTTATTACCGTATGTAATTTAAAAAAAAAGTGTTTATGTATTAAAAAAATTATAGTAAATCATACAGTTGTCGAAAAAATTTAAAAACTTGAAGAGTAGTATCTTTTATTGTCGTAAATGTGTGATATAAATTTCAAGTTATTTCGATAAGATTTGATTAGTCAAATTAATTAAAAACAAAAAATTAAAAAAAAAAATTTGAATGTTTCGTCTGTGTGAGGCATGACTAGGACGAATGAGACAAGAAATGACGTTCTTGCCTCATTCGTTCGAGTGAGACAAAAATCTTGTCTCATTCGTTCAATGGTCTCTCACTCGGACGAATGAAGCAAGAAATCATGCGTCTGATGTGTTTAAATTTTATTTTTTGAAAACTCAGGTCTGATTTAGCATATTTTACAAAAATTCAAGCCAAAATTTATTTTTACCTTATATTTTTTGAATCGTGACAGAAATCAAAAGTATAATGGTACGGCACATGTGATCTTTTTAGTTGTTTGATGGGATAATTTTGGTTTTTAATTATGTTTTACAATTTCCAAATAAGAATTTTAAAAAAGTGAAAAGCTTAGAGAAGAGAACTCGGTCATAAGACCATGGGCGACGTTAGGATACCAAATAGTCTACGTGGGATTACCAGATCCCGCCTTAACTTTGGTTAGCCGCCGGGGTACGATTCCCCTCGTCGTCGTTCATATTTCCGATCATCTTTGACCTGGAAATGTTGGGCAACCTCCGGGCGCGTCGCCGGCCACGTTACGGCGCGTATGTCTGCGCAGTGATCTCCGCGTTACTACTCCTGCTTTCTGTCTCTCTTCTCTACTCTCGTCTCTCTCTCACTCATCCCCACGGTTCTCATCAGCTTCTCCAGAAGCCTAATTCGATGAGTGATTTCCTCGTTTCTGACTCCGAGGATGAGAATGACGCTGTTTTTGGTACCACGACCTCCAGCGAGGACAAGATTGATGAGCTTGACATTGTGGACGAGGACGCTATTTTTAGGGCTTCTAATGAGGGAGAATTAGCTGAAGATGAAGAGCAAACTGATCCGGTGAAGGTCTCTGGGTTTTATTTTGATCAAGTCACTGGGGTAATTCGAAGGGCTTTTGATGATAAGCGTTCGATTGATGATTGGAGTGATGAGAATTTAGCTTTCACTGTGGGATTGGGGGTGGGGGATCCGAATGTCGTCGCGTTTGGCTCCGATGATGTGGCTGTTGACGAAGAGGTTAGGAGGAAGGCCAGCGAGGTTATTGGGATCGAGGATGCACTCTTGTTGAAGGTGGGGAAGAGAAATAATCCTCTGAGAGAAGGATGGGGTGATTGGTTTGATAAGAAAGGGGACTTTTTGAGAAGGGATAGGATGTTCAAGTCCAATTTTGATATCTTAAATCCCCTGAATAACCCCATTTTGCAGGATCCTGATAGTCTGGGCGTGACTGGGTTGACAAGGGGTGATAAAGCTATGCAGAAATGGTGGATGAACGAATTCAAGAAACCCTTTCTTACAAAGAAGACACTACAGCGTGATTCAGACGATCAGGTGGAATCACAAAATGTCAAAGTTGATGGGAGAAACCAAGCTGCTTCTGTAGATCTTATCAACGTGCTTGAAAACTCCGGGGAAATGAAAAGCAAGATTAAACGAGCAGAGCGCAGAACTTTGGACGAAAATGTAAGTACTGCAGATGGTGATGTAATTCGAAGAACTTTAGATGAAGAGGGTGCTGAAAGCATGTTGAAAAAGAAAATTATCAATTTGAGTGAGGTGATGCCTTCAAATAAAAACGAGAGTGTGAAAAACGATGAGAGTTCTTTCCATCATAGCAATGCAAGAGATGAAAATCTGGAGAAAAATACTATGCAAAGCAGCAAAAAACAAAATGGGACTGAAATTGGGAGCTCAAAAGTGCAGGTTAAGTCAGAATTTACAGGACACTTGTATCCGGATGGTAAGAGATGGGGCTATTATCCTGGATTACGACCACATCTATCCTTTTCTGATTTCATGAATGCATTCTTTACGAAGGGTAGATGTAAATTGAGAATTTTTATGGTGTGGAATTCACCACCCTGGATGTTTAGCGTCCGCCACCAGCGCGGACTCGAGAGCTTACTCTTCCATCACCAAGATGCTTGTGTTGTTGTATTTTCAGAAACTATTGAGCTTGATTTCTTCAGAAACACCTTGCTGAAGGATGGGTATAGTACTACACTGACAAGCCTATATTTATTCATTTGTTTTTCTCAGCTTCAGGGTTTAAGTGAAGAGTTTGATCTGCAGTTACAAAATCGCAGTTGCAATGCCAAATCTCGATGAACTTTTCAAACATACTCCTGCTCAAGTCTTTGCTTCTGTTTGGTTTGAATGGAGGAAGACAAAGTTCTACTCTATTCACTACAGTGAACTTGTCCGTCTAGCGGCGCTGTACAAGTAAGCTTACATAGTTCCCTGTATAGTTTATTTATGATCCCCTTCAAGTTACTCAAATTTAATTTCACCAAGCTTGAAAAGGTATTTCGTTTGAAAGTTCATTTACTGTAATAGAAAAGTTGAAACGAGTTAATAGAAAATCAATGAATCTAAACTTTTATTCTTATTTCTGGATGGCCAACAAAAAAGATCGTAAAGTCAGGTGATATTTGCTGGTATAGCTTTAAGACATTAACACCAATGCTACTGCCCTGAGGGAACTGGTTAAAGGTTTTGTAACCACTTGGCATTTTCACTAAAAGCTACAATATGTCAGAAGATTGAAATTGATTATGTGCATTGCAAACAATGGAAATTGTTCCCATGGTTCCTTCCTTCCTTAATGTGGCCTGTTTTCTAGTGTAAAATTTTCATTTTTCTACTACAAAATAAAACGAACTGAGGTAAAATAATGCCATATCATAGATTTTCCATTTTGCAATGCAAATGGATTTGGTTTATTAAGATTTTTCATTTTTCAATGGGTTGTTGTGACGTTTAATCACATCCATGAAAGTACTGTCAATGGAACTAGACTCGCCTGAATTTGAAAAAATATAATGGTGACTAAGATGTTTGGTGATAGTTCAGTGCTATAATGAATTTGATGACCAAACCGAAATATACATTGCGGACTAGATGACTGACAACAAAGACATGGAGAAATGCTTAGGTTTGTTGATTTTCCTATTTATTTCTCTCTTTAACTGTTAATATGTTCCTTTTTGTATCAGATACGGTGGAATATATCTTGATTCTGATATCATAGTCTTGAAACCCTTATCTTTTCTTGGGAATGCTATTGGAATGGAGAATGAGCTCGCTGGCAGTTCTTTGACTGGTGCAGTGATGTCGTTTAAAAAGAACAGGCAAGGCATCATCATATCACTATAATTTTATTGAAACTTGAATAAAAATCAACTGTACAAGTGCAAATTGACTAAATCTCGACACCATATTCAAACTNCAACAGATACTTCTCTGCACCAACAATGGAGGCTGAAAAGGCAGCACAAGATGCTCTCATCCAGAAGATTCTGAACGAATCATTGACATTTCATTTCTGGGATAGCCTGACATCCTCTCTGATCCCGGAGCCGGAAAGCCTGGTTTCAAGGCTCATCAACCGCTTCTGTCTGCGATGCTCCGATATCATGTGAGCTTTTGGGTCGAAACCTACAGTGAAGCTTTGAGAATACAGAAAACCACATTGAGATTTTGTTAGTTGTACAGATTTTTACTAGATTATACATGCATTGATTTTGAAACATGGAGATGTTCTTCTGTTTCTGTAATTTACTCATTGGGTTTGTAATTCGACAAAAGAATTGCAGACAAACTACAGACATTGATTCATGTATCATCCCAGTCGATATCTGGCTTTCTCTGCCAAAGTTCCATGGATCGTTTCTTGCGCTAATCTAACAAATGCCGATGATTTGAACCAGAAAAAGACAGAACCCTTGATTCGCTTAGGAGGCTTGGCGATGGGAGGAGATGCAGTGGTGGAGGTCGAGCTTGGCCTGTTGGCACTGAGAGCGCTTGAGAACCGTGCCGTCGCTCGAACAGAGAGATCGGACGGCCTCCGATTCTCCTGGGCAAACCTCCGACACGATGCACTGAGCCAGAGCCCGGTTGAGATGCATGCACGCCGATTGTCGGACGACGCCCTCCGGTACTCGCCGGTGGCATTCTCGGAGAGCCCGCTCCATCCGATCACACCGCGCGCTCCGTTCTCTCTCCGCCGACATCTGGTTCCTGCTCGGGCCCCACCAGCCACGACGTTTCAGACACTCTCGTCTTTCTCGCCCGTCGGTCCACTTTCCGCCTTGGAACTCCGCCTGGGTCCGCCTTCATCCCGTGCCAAAAGCGGCACTCCCCAATTGCATACATATTCTTGACATGATTGGGGCTATCGCTTAAAATTAACTTAATAAATTACTTATTTATATTTCATTTAATTAATTCTGCCAAACTTATAATAATCTCATTTACCCTAAGAATAATTCTATAAGTAACAATTAAACTAATGATAATTTGACACATCAGATGCACTAAAAAATTGATCATAACATTACTTTTACAAAAATTAGGTCGCGGTCAGACTGAGTTTCAAAAAATAGAAAATCAAACTACCCAACCCAAATGGTCGATTTGTGTCACCTGGTCAAATTGAACAAGAACGAGTGCCATACTCTCGCATCTAGAAAGAAAAATCGTAACAATTATGCAAATTTTCACAATATACTTTTAAAAATAATTAAAAACAAGGACGAGTTTGTTAAAATCCTCTAACTTGGATGTTACGATTAAATTACAAATGTTACGTAAGATAAGAAAATTATGGGTAGCGGCCGCCATAACATGAACCCAATACTCTAGTGGTAACATTAATACTACACTTTTATTGGGCAGTTGGTTATCTTGTTACATATATGCATCTCTAATCAACCTTATTATCAATTCATACTAGAGTGTAGGATAGTTATCCTACACTATACAAAAATAAAAGGTCAAAAAATGAATTATTACAACACATACATTTGAGTTTGTCGAGTGTCACGTCAATTGATGTACATTGTCTTACATTTAAAGGCCATTTATTTCTCTTCTATCTTTTCTAATAATGAGATAACCCTTATCTTGATTATTAAACTTTCATTTTTTTTAATTAGAACAATACACATATTAATTTCTTAGAACATTGAACGAGTGTCTCAAATAAAAATTCAATCTTTCTCTTGAAAAGATATAGATTATGGTAGATTGAAACCGTGCCCATGGTTTTGGATTCAAAGAACGGGAACGTCTGTTTGCGAAAATTGATCCACGATGAACCCTAATCATAATTTACGGTTTGATTTTGAATTTAATGATTCTTTACCTCAAAAAATATGAATTTAATTGTGATTAATGGTTTGAGTCATTAGATTGCAATTGCTTCTTTCACTTATCTACCCAATGTAATTGCTCTTCATCTATAATTATAATTATAATTTTGAAGTTTGAGATGTGAATTAATGTACAATTAGAAACATATCGTGTAATTTAATGTGTAAAAAAAGTTGATGTAACAATTACAAAAAAACCTCATTACAAAAAAAGAGAAAGAACAACAAGATTGAGTTGTTCTAAGGGTGAGCAAGAACACGTGGGGCCAAAGCTCCCTCCTTTTTCTCGTGGGTGTTAGATAAGATAAGAGGGTTCATAATTTCATCATTGAAAAGCTCGAGTCTTCTACCAATAAGTTAGAGAGAGAATGTTAGAGAGAGAGAGATTGATGTCCACTTCTACCTTCTTGAAACAAGATGATGTCTTGATGTCTTCATAGATTCCTCATATTTACAATTTATTAACTTTTATTTTGAAGATGGGTAAATATTATAATTTAGACGGATTAATTCACGAATATTTGATTAATTCGTCACAGCATGACGATATTTCAAGTTTGATGCTTGATAAAAAAATGTCGTAGGGTTTTTTTGTGGTTGGTCGGTTTTACAAGCTAAAGTTTCTTAATTTTTAATATATTTTTAGACGTTTTCGAGTAAAATGTTCATTTTATAATTGATTGCAGTGGAAAAATCTTGGAAGTAGAACTAATTGCTTCAAATTTTGAATTAATTATACAATTTCTCAATCATTATACAGTTTTTTTCTCAATCATGATACAATTTCATGTAGACAATCTATCAATCATTATACAGTACTTTTCTCAATGATCAACAACCCTTTTTTAGGGATAAAGTTTTGAAATTTTTCTTATTTTCATTTTCATAAATGCTGATATTGGTTCTAAGTAATGATTTACAGAATTTATCGTACAATGTCTGGAACAACATAAATTGTAGTGTCCTGAAGTAGAATCTTGGTCTTTGTGATGTGGAGTACCTTGTCCAAGACAAAGGTGGGATTTTTATTTATTCGAAGTTAATGACAGCAGGAGAGGGAGAGAGAAGGGGGAGAAAATGGAGGAAGAAGAACCCACATCCATAATTAGCTGAAAAGAAAGATTTGTTGAAGCGAATATGCAGAAGAAATCGTTTTCGTTTTACTTGGCCGACTGTTGAAGCTCTGGAAGACATGGGTATGGTGGGAAATGCAATTTAAGTGGTGAAGGACGAAGAGTGTGTGCTACTTTTGGGGAGCAAATATGGATGGGTCCTCTTCATTTCCCCACAATTCCAATTATCAATGGAGCATCCAATAAATTATGTTCCTCACTCTCTATAAATCTCTCTCTTTCTTTTCATTTTTCCGCCATTGACGTCTTCTTCCAAGGATGCGATTTTCCAAATCAGGTGGGAAGATAATCGACGAAAGGATATGCGTGCAGGTTTTTTTTTTCTGTTTTTGATTATTTGTTCAGATATGTTTCTCTCTTTGTTTTGGAAACTATAGATTTGGGCTTTTTTTTCAAATTTGGTCAATCTTTTTGAAGTAGTTCGGTTTCAGAGTTGTTGATTAAGCTGTTCGAATTTGTTTAATCGATGGAGGATGGGAAAGCTATTCTAGGGCGTAAGGATCTGAAAAGGACTTTGTTTAGAATCCTTCATTATAGCTTCTCAAAGGGCTTTGCCTCAAATTTCTTTTTTTTTTTGTTCTATTCTCTCATAGGTACTATCATTTAGCTTAAGTAGACTCCATAGCGTTGATGGATCCTGCGCTCTCTATCTATCGGTCTTTCAAAGACACACACAGATCATCTCTACAAAGATTTAGATTTTTGCCTGAACTTGATGGTTTTCTGTTTAAGTGATCTTAAAATGTTACATACTGTGAAATTTCATGTTTGATTGTAGGCCGATCACTACTCAATTAGCTGTCATTTACCTTACCTTTTGAAGCAGTAACCCATCTTTGTCCTAGATGATAGCTGATGTTAAAAATTTCAGGAATTTTGTCGGCGATCAGACGGTAGTTGTATGTCGTTGCCAAGGAGATATCATATCTGCATCATGCATAAGTGCTAAAAAATGGATAGAACCAGAGGGGATTTGAGTTTTCATCATTCTGGGTCTACACAATCCGAGGAATCTGCTTTGGATTTAGAAAGACATTATTGTGGGCGTCCTAATTTACCTTCAACTAGTCCATCGCCTCTTCAATCTTATGCTTCAGCTGGTCAGCTCTCTGAAAGCAATGCAGCATATTTCTCCTGGCCAACTTCAAATAGGTTAACTGATGCAGCCGAGGATAGGGAAAATTATTTTGCAAACCTTCAAAAGGGAGTTCTTCCTGAGATTCTGGGTCGATTGCCATCAGGGCAACGAGCTACCACCTTGCTCGAGCTTATGACGATAAGGGCATTTCATAGCAAGATTTTGCGTCGATGTAGCCTGGGCACTGCTATTGGGTTTCGGATTCGTAAGGGTCTATTGACTGATATTCCAGCCATTCTTGTATTTGTTGCACGGAAAGTTCACCGGCAGTGGCTTAGTCATGTTCAATGTTTGCCTGCCGCCCTCGAGGTGAATATGAACCATGGCTTTGAATTTTCTTGTTGGTTTCAAATTTCTTTAGGTGGGATGAAAATCGTATGTTTGTTTTAGAACCAATATTGTTTGTTTCTTTGTCGATGGGACATTTTTTAAGTCATATAAACAAAGCTCGGGGATGAAAATCGTGATGAAGAAGTGTTTGGAAAATTCATTTTATTTCATCAGAGCTATTAAGGGTGAAAAATCTTGATTATATAACTTAGCACATGTTTCACTGGGAAGTTGAAGTGACTTTATGAATTTGGGACAGGGGCCAGGAGGTGTATGGTGTGATGTTGATGTTGTAGAATTCTCGTATTTTGGCGCACCTGCAGCTACGCCAAAAGAAGAGCTATATACAGAGCTCGTAGATGGTTTAAGGGGAAGTGATCCGACAATTTGTTCTGGTTCCCAGGTACTTGTTTTTCTTTGGAATAAACTTCTCCGAGTAGTTATTTTTTGTGAAAATTTTCAAGTTTGGTTGATATCTCTTGTCATAAGTTGATATTTATCGGCAAAAAGATCAAATCAAAAGAAATTCAGATGTATGAGTCTTTAAATTTTTTACCTTTGACTTCAAAGCTCAAGCTTTTTCCAAATTCAGACATGGGTATTACACTAATGAAATGACTGTAGAGATTTCAAATATTTAAATTGTTGTATGCCCCGGTGAATTCCTCATTTCACTCTAGAATAATGATGGATGTGTTACTGGGTAAATTAGGGATTTGAATTAGGTTAATTTATTTTAAATAGAGGGAAGAAAAGTGAGTCAAAGGGGATTCAATATTGTCTACATAAAAGTACTGCTTCTTTTTCGAGTGAGTCACCTGTGTTTCCCATGCCGGTGTTTCACTAGATTTGTGGCTTTTCAATTTTCCGTTTTGGTGTCGTTAGGGCACGTTATTCCAATGGAGTTCTTTGATCTCCAGCTCTCAAAAATTCATGGACACAATTATTAGATTCTCCGAATAAAGATCCTTCAAAGCAGTTGGTAAAGGCAATACGTAAAGATTCTAGCAAACTTCATACAAATATGGTCGAAGCTAGCTTTGTTGGTGAACATATTAATTATTATGACATGAAAGTATGTGATTAGGCTCAATCTATGTATTAGGGTATTAAATTATGATAAAGCCCCATAGGTATTAGGGTATTAAAATTATTTGTAGATAGAAATAGTTAGTTATTATGGAAAAGAGGAGGAATAAAACTAGGTTATGATTTTTGGCTGTGGCGAGCCACCATTAAGGAGCTTGAGAGTCTCATCAAATTGATTGTATTTCGTATTTTTGATTAATCGATTTGCGTTTTTCTATTTTATCTATCATTCTTTGTTGTTACATCTTTGGGGGTGAATGAATATGCCAGTTTACTTGGCATGAAAAATCCACTTGAACGGTGAAAATAGGCTGTTGAAAGGATTTTGAACTTTTGTCAGTGATTTCAACAATTTCGCATGCATGAACTAGATAAGATGATGTCTTGTGTCAAGTGTCACTGAGCCAAGATAGAACAAAGCATTAAATATTCGTCTGATGATCTGATGGCCTGCATTTTTATCATGCACTTTTGGGTTTTCTTGCTTTGGCTGTATTTGGAGTTTCAATTGCATAATTCTTAAACTTTTAACCCCATAGCAATGCATGTCTGATTCTTAGGATATTAGATATATGACTCAAAGAACAATAATACATTCAACTGTAAGAGCCTTTAATAAGTTCGAAGACTCCAATTTTTGCATGGATTTGTTGATCT
>QAOC01030568.1:0-45056 GCA_003255005.1 Begonia fuchsioides
TCCAATTGGTAACCTAAACGTATAAATCATTCAAGGATAAGAATTTAGGTAACATAACCTGTTTTATTGCATAAAGTCACAACTTACTATTCCAACTTTGAATAACTATAACTTCCTCTATATTGATCCATTCGTGATGCTACGGGTGTCAAATTATTCCTTAAAGAGTCTACTATAACTTCTTAGAAGATACCAAATTCACAAAACTAACGTAGCATAAAGTGTCATCAATGTTGACATAATAGTGAGCATGCATCTCTAGAAATCAAGGACCGGTCGACCCAACCTATAAGGGGTCGACCCATATTGACAAAACAGAGGGTATTCATTGCTTGAAATCCAGAACCGGTCGATCGGTTAATAAGGTGTCGACCGATGCTCAAAAACAGAGAGCATCCATTCTGAAAATTAGGAATCCATTCGACCGGTAACGGTCGACCTAACTTACAAAACGGATGACCAATCTTACAAAACGGTCGACCGAATTCCCTTTTCAAATTTTCATTTATTAACTTGTAACACCCATAAATTTGTGTACATAGCTCTGAAGGCTATAGATCACTCTAAGAGTCTACTTTAACTCTTATGAAGGAAACAAACTCTAATTCGTACTACTTATCAACAGAAGTTTCCAAAACTTTAACTTTGTACATAATCGACTTGTTTCACATCTCTTGACATGAAATCATTCGTTTATATTCACCAATTCAAGCAATACCATCATTTTATCATTATTGAACCTAAAAAAAACTCAAAGAATAGATGAATACCTTGAACTTAAACCTTCACAAAAATTCAGAGAGAATAAAGATAAGAATTCGTGTCTGGCGGACACATGGCAGCCAAATGCCTTTTTATGTCTTTTATTAATCAAAAACAGTATTTCCTTTACTTCCATAAATCAGATTCCTCCAAGTTTTGGCTGACCTCTCAACTTACGTCGGTGAAGGTGTCGACTGCTCGTCCATGGTGTCGACCGAAGGAATTCCCGAGAGTAATTTGTGTCGACCCCTCTTCGATCCTGGGGTCGACCGAAAGTTATATTGTGTTGACCCCTCTTCGATCCTGGGGTCGACCGAAAGTTATATTGTGTCGACCTCTCTTCGATCCTGGGGTCGACCGAAAGTATTCCTAAACACTTAGAAGATTTTCTAACCTTTCCGAATAATATCATTACTTATACCCCCTTAAACCTTATTTTCTTCATCACCTTCAACCTACTAAATTGCTAACATCAACAATACTTTAATTCTTCAATATTTACCCAACATTCATAAAACAAATCTTAAACACTTTCATCTTAAAGTCACAAATCTATAAACAAATGAGAGTTGTTACACACTGACATCAATAAGCTTGCTGAATTTGACTTTTGACTCAGTGCATCAGCTACTACATTAGCCTTCCCTGGATGATAATTTATGTCCAAGTCATAATCTTTGACAAATTCCAACCATCTTCGTTGTCTCATATTAAGCTCTTTCTGCGTAAATAGATATTTCAAACTTTTATGATCTGAAAATATTTCGCATCGACGACCATACAAATAATGTCTCCAGATTTTTAGAGCAAAAACTACAGCTATCAGCTCTAAATCATGGGTTGAATAGTGTGGACTTTGAGCTGTCTAGAAGCATATGCGATAACTTTTCCTTCCTGCATTAAAACACAACTCAGCCTTGTCATTGACGCATCGCTATAGACACAATAATCTCCATGCTCATTTAGAAGTGTCAAAACTGGAGCTGTGGTTAACTTTTCTTTTAACGTTTGAAAACTTTGTTCACACTCTTCTAGCCACTAAAACTTTACATTCTTTCTTGTTAGGCAAGTTAGGGGAATAGCAATTCTAGAGAATCCCTGACACGCTTCAAGAATGGAGAGTGGAAGAAAAGTAGGTCCGGGTAAGAGGTAAGGGAAGGAAGTGGCCGAAAGAGGAGGGTTATTGAAACGGGTGGTTCTCGGGTTGCATACAGAGTTTGCAACCGAGATTTTGAGGGATGATTTTTGGATGAGGGAAGAGCTTAACCTCCAAAAATTAGGGTTAAAGGTTTAGGGAAACGGGAGATATGCAGAGAGGATTATCGGGTGCCAAAAGAAGTGGTAATCGGAAAGGAGATGGGGATGGCCGGAAAAGGGGATTTACCGGCGGGGTGGAGAGGAGCTATGGGGATTACACGCTTACCCTAGGACCACGGGGATGTGGCTGAAGACGTGCAGCAAGGCCTAGCTCTCCCTAGCTCGGAAGGGAAGCCAAAACCTAGGAGGACCTCTCGGAAGTCGCCGGATATTACTCACCGGAGAGCCGAGTCTTGGTTGCCGGAAAAACCACAGCCAAGGAGATGAAAATGCAGAGCACTTTGTATTCAAAACGTCAACTAACTACAAAGCTTGGCTGAAGGAGAGTTTTGATCTCCAATGCATGAGAGAAGAACCCCTAATCGGGTGGCTAAACACAAGCTTACCNCAAAAAAGACAAACGAATTAGAAAGCTCCTTGGCCCGAGCTCGGGTGACCGCTCCTTGAAGTGTGTTTCCGTGCAAGGTATCTCCCGGCATGTCAATCCCTCGATAAATCTCCTATAATATCCGGCCAATCTGATAAAACTTCGAACCTCTGTCACTGTCCTCGGTTAAGACCAATCCATTATTGATTGTATTTTGCCTGGATTAACTGAAATACCTTCTCTTGATATCACGTGGCCAAGAAAATTTACTCGATCCAACCAAAACTCGCACTTGCTAAACTTTGCATATAATTTGTGAAACTCCAATGTTGATAACACCATTCTTCAATGGTTTGTATGCTCGGCCTTTGTTTTGGAATATACAAGAATATCATCGATAAACACGATTACAATATTTATCGAGATATTTATGAAATATCCGTTGCATTAAATCCATAAAAGCCGCTGGGGCATTAGTCAATCCAAACGACATCACCAAGAACTCATAATGTCCATATCTCGTTCTGAATGCAGTTTTTGATATGTCTTCCTCCTTGATCTTCAATTGATGATACCCCGAGCGTAAGTCTATCTTCGAAAAAAACACAAGCTCCTTGGAGTTCATCAAATAAATCGTCTATTTGGGGTAGTGGATATTTTTTCTTCACCGGTACTTTATTTAGCTCCCTGTAGTCAATGCACATTCTCAAAGAACCATCCTTCTTTTTTACAAACAATATCGGCGCTCCCCACAGTGAGTAACTCGATCGAATAAACCCTTTGTTCATCAGTTCTTCTAATTGTGCCTTCAATTCCATCAACTCAATTGGCGCCATTCGATAAGGATTTTGATATACTGGTTCAAAACCAGGATAAACATCAATCACGAACTCTATTTCCCGGTCGGGAGGAAGTCCGGGTAGATCATCTAAAAATACTCTTGGAAAATTCTGAACCACAGCTATATCATTTACTTCTTCTGAGGCTCCAATTCTAAATTACGAATGTTCAATAGAAAACTTTCATCACCCTTCCTAAACATCTGTTGAGCTTTGATAGGAGATATAACTGAAATTTTATTTGGTATCCTTTGCAACATAAAAAGAATACCGTTCACACTAAGAGAGTTAGAAGTCGACAACACCAGCTCTACAATCAATAGTGGCACAATATCGGCATAGCCAATCCATTCCCAAAATAGCATCATAACCCTTCATTTCCATACCAATGAAATTAGCATGTACCACTTTATCGTTTAGACAAACTTCACAGTCACGTAGGGCGTGATGTAAAAATAAATGCTTCCCTGTAGGTAACATCACCTCATAAGATGCTTCAACTCTCTCAGGAAAATCAATTATCTTGTCTAATATAGTAGTAGATAAAAATGAATGTGTAGCTCCAGTATCTATAAGGGTATATGCACGAACACCAGCAATTAATAAGGTACCTGCGATGACTGATGGCTGACNACCCTTCATTTCCATACCAATGAAATTATCATGTACCACTTTATCGTTTAGACAAACTTCACAGTCACGTAGGGCGTGATGTAAAAATAAATGCTTCCCTGTAGGTAACATCACCTCATAAGATGCTTCAACTCTCTCAGGAAAATCAATTATCTTGTCTAATATAGTAGTAGATAAAAACGAATGTGTAGCTCCAGTATCTATAAGAGTATATGCATGATCACCAGCAATTAATAAGGTACCTGCGATGACTGATGGCTGACTGGCCTCCTCAGGATCAATAAGTGCGAAGACTCGTGGTGTCACTTTGGCTGGAACCGTTGCTATTTTCGGGCACTCCTTCTTCAGGTGTCCAAACTGTCAACACCCATAACAATGACCTGATCCTTTAAGGCACTCACCATCAGACCTGGGCAAACCCGCCCCGACCTACGGGTAATTATCCGACCCACCGTATACTGGTCAGGTCGGGGAGGGTAACAGGTAAAGCATTTAAAAAAACCTTTAAAGTTACGAGTTAGAATCGGGTTAGGGAAATTACCCGACCCGACCCTCGGGACCCTATCGGGTTGTTTCCACAGAAAAGGGAAAATCCCCTTCTTCTCTCCCCCTCTTCAATCTCTCTCTCTTCCATCACTCACCACGACTTATCGAAGCCAGATTTTTCTGCAAAGATCGTGCGAGAGACCGCTCCAACACCCCTCAATAAAAGCGCAGCCCTCTATAAGTTTACATCCCGTTCAAAAATTCATTTTTTCTCCTCTCTTCCTTTTCGTTCCATTCTGCTGAGAGAGAGATCAATTAGCTTTCGTGGTCTCAATTTTAGGTTAGTGCTGCCTCTAACCATTGGCGTTATGCAAATTTAGTTCACTTTGGTCTTCAACAGCGAACAACCTACAATCTATCGGCAAGGAAAAGAAAAGTAAAGTTAACTCCTCTGTTTTATGTATTGCTGATTTTAGAAACTTTAAGTTGCTTGTAGCTGATTTTTTTTAAAGAAAAACAAGGAAGAATTGAGTTGGATAGATTAGAAACATCAAGATAGAACCAAAATCCAACTCGATCGTGGTGACAAAATTCATGCCTAATCTGATCAGAAATACTTAAAAAAATTGGAAATAAACTTATAGATTTTGATTAGTCTATCACTTTCGTATACTCTCGAAATAAAAGATATATAAAATTTTAGAAATTGTATAGAGGAAATGGAAGGATTACGTTGATGCAAATCTGAATTTTGACCTTAGCACCGAAGCTAACATCCAAAGAAAAAGGGCTGAATTATGTTGATAATTTGGAAAAAGGATTATACTATGCATTAGTAGGATTTATAGTGGTGCTTTCTTGGTTATTACATTTATTAAACTTGATAGGAATAAAATAAAGAATCTAATTTTTTAGTGAATTGCTGAATTTATTTGAAAAGTTCGACGAATATTAAATTGGTTAGAAATATGATAAGAATTGCTACAATTGATTGAAACTTGAATCGCAATTTAAAGTTGGAATTTTTAGATATTAGGGGCTGTTTTTTTTAATCGATTGAACGAGACAAATTTGAATATTATTTTCTTATTTACTAGGTTTCGAGATTTAAATAAAATTATTGAGGCACCTGAATATCAACACTCCTAGACGTTATCATTGGTTTGCAGATTATACAATCATTTCTAAGGTTTGGGATTTAAAAAATTTTCTTTTAATATGATATGAATTGTAATGTTGTTTTTCTCAAATTATTGTTTAAAGTTTAAAATGTAGAATCGAGCATGCTTATTTTGATCATATCATTTATTGAAAATTGAAATGGGTAATAGGAGAGTGATAGACTGTCTCCTTGGGTTTCGAATCCCTAAACCTGATCAAGGTGTTTTGGCTTGCGACCTCTTGAGTGTCGATTCTGTTTGTTGATATGAAATTCTGTTCATTTATGAAATTATTTATGAAATTCCCGTGTGTGCTCTTTTCGTAGTTTTGGTTTAAATTCATTGATTCTTAAAGGTGAAATTAATTCTCAACTGAGTAGTCAGCTCACCCCAATTGACAATTTTTTTTTCAGGGAGTGTTCAGGACGATCATTAGTAGTTTCTTCAGGAGTGAATTTAGAGGAAATTAGAACTTCTTTTGATTTTATCTTTCCAAGCAAGTTTATTTTGAAACTTTAAGGTTAGTACTGCAGTTGTCAAGTTTTAATTTAGTTTGTTGGACTTCATTAAAGGATGTTATCTGAATGTCTCAATTGAACTTAAGCAGTTATTTTTTTGTCTTCCGCTGTTTATAAAATTTGGATTAAAGTGAAAAGAAAAGGGTTGTGAGATCCGTTCTATTTTGGGTCGGATCTTTCCCCGTTTTGTCGCGGGTCCCCTTCGGGTCGTGACAGGCATCGTTTGGAAATTGCAGTCGACATCTATGATCTCCAAGTTAGCTATGTATCCATACGATTTTTGAAGTAACTTTTTGCAGAGAAAAAATCTTATTATGTCGCGACCTTTCTCCCCACTTAGCTTGAGTATTAATGGCTTCCAAGCGTCACAGTTCGTGGCTAAGCATGGAATTGTGTATTACAGGCAGCTAGTGAAGCAGAACACGCAGTATATCCAAGAGCCACCCACACCAGAGAAATGCTGTATTTTGGCAAAGCAATTGTTCTTGTTTTTGTTTTCTTGTTATTCGTCTGTTTTGAGCTAGTTTCTCTTTACCGGATTTATGATTCATTGACTGCTCAAAGGCTTGGCTGGTTATCGAACATTCTTATTTAGGGATTTTGTTGTAGTTATTATATTTCTGCAATCCTTAATCATTGTATTTGTTCGATTGTATTCATTCTTGTCCACTGGTTTTTGTTTTGTTCAACTGTTAGACGTTTTTTTCTTCTTTTCACATTTTACCATGGCCAGCTCTCTATTATGACTTGGTCATTTTTGTGGATTTTTGTGCTCTCATAGTTTTCTTCAGTCTAGTCCTATTCGTATATAATTTGCATCGTAGGTTGTAGTTTTGAAGCTTTAATTGATCCTTTTTCCCGGCTGCCACTGGAGTCTTTCATTTTTGCATGATTATTATATTCTAGGTTGGCTGTTTGTTTCCTATCATTTAATAGACAAATAAATTGACCTTCTTTTTTCTTTTGCAGGATGACAAGTACATCGACCACTGGAACCGATACAAATGTTGCAACAAAGAAAAGAGCTTTGAGATCTACGGTTTGGGAACATTATTCATTGATCGATACTTCTTTTGAGGATCCTAAAGCAGAGTGCAAATATTGTGGCGCGGTTTACGATTGTCATTCAAGGAAGTATGGTACATCAAACTTGTCAAGACATTTCTCATCCTGCAAAAAATATTTATCTACCCAGGATGCTAAGCAGAAGAAGTCGGTATTTCTGATGAAGAAAGAGGCAGAAAGCTTCTCATCCAATGCCTCTTTTTTTTCTCAAGAAGGTGGACGTGAAGTAATGGTACAAATGTTGATCAAAGATGATTTGGCCTCCGAGCGAAGATGATTGGGCAACAATTCAAGAATTTTGTAAGTTTTTAAAGGCTTTTTTTGATGCAACATTGATAGTTTCTGCCTCTCTTCATGTGACTTCAAATGTTTATATCAGTGAAGTGTGTAAGTTGAAGTTAACAATCGACGCCTATGCTATCGGTGATAATGACTTGTTGAAAACCATGGCTAAAAGCATGCAAGTGAAATTCAAAAAGTATTGGGGTGACTTTGATATGATGAATGCCCTCATGTTTGTTGCTCTTCTACTAGATCCAAGGTGCAAACAAATCATGCTCAGACATTGTATTTCACTACTGTTAGATGACAGCCGAGTTAATGAGTTTCACTAAAAATTGAGATTGTCCTACACCGCCTATATTTTAAGTATAAATGCGATAATGGAAGCGCAACAACATCTACCCAGACTTCAAGAAAGTCATCTAGTGCTACTAATATATTATTTTCTTCGCTTTACAAATCAGCACCTGATTCTGAGGATTGTAGTAGGATGTCAAAATTTGAGGAGTATTTAAACGAGAAAGTAGTAACGTACTCTGAGGATTTTGATGTTCTATCGTGGTGGAAGATGAATTCTGTTAGATATCCTATTTTGAGTGTAATAGCCAAAGATGTGTTGATTACGCCTATTTCTACCGTCGCATCGAAGTTCGCGTTTAGCTGCGGTGGTTGGGTTGTTCACTCTTTTCGAACCATCCTCTTACCGAAGACAGTAGAAGCTCTAATATGCACTCAGAGTTGTCTTCGTTCCAAATCTCCAAGTTCCTGGAATAGCGAGGCAGATGAACATTATAACACAATTGATGACGGTACATTATTTTTTTATCTCATAAGTTAACTCATTACTCTTATTAAAATTTAAATATAACCTTTTTGATTTTCTATTATGTTTCTTTTCTAGAAATTGCTGATAGTTTTGTAGAGCTTGGTATTGACATTGACTCGCCGACCGTGAACTTAGCTGAAGGCGACAACTTGCCGATGATTATTGAATAGATTTCAGGTAATGTTGTCTTTGATTGTTTGGTAGAATATAAAACATATAATAATGTGTTAGAATGATGTTGTAAATGGTCGATTGATGAATAGTTTCTTTATATTGATGTGATATATATGTATTATCGATTGATGAATTTTAGCATGCTGAATGATATTTTATATATTGATGGATTTAATTTGATTTAATATTGATGACCTGATAACCAGACCCGTATTGACCCGATAAGAATAGGGTCGAGTCGGGTTTTGGTAATCTATCAATCCTAACCCGATAGGATAATTTTTTTTTCTCTTATAGGGTTAGGGTCAGGTAAAGATTTGCCCAAACCCGACCCGACCAGACCCACGCCCACCCTTACTCACCATTATGCTTCAATCCACACTTAGGGCATGACTCAACTTGCTTTGGAACTTGTGGTCGCTTCCCTTGGCTTAATTCAGCCTTGCCATCAAAGGACCTCTNTGGGTAATCTATCAATCCTAACCTGATAGGATAATTTTTTTTTCTCTTATAGGGTTAGGGTCAGGTAAAGATTTGCCAAAACCCGACCCGACCCGACCCACGCCCACCCTTACTCACCATTATGCTTCAATCCACACTTAGGGCATGACTCAACTTGCTTTGGAACTTGTGGTCGCTTCCCTTGGCTTAATTCAGCCTTGCCATCAAAGGACCTCTTCACTCCTTTGTTTAGCTGCCATCCTTTGGATTGTTGTGGCTGGATTTCTCGAAAATATCTCTTGGGTGGCTCCCGTTGCTTCAAAACTTTTAATTCGGCCTCTTCAATTGCCAAGGCCTTCTTCACAACCTTGGAATACGAAATGTCATCAGTTCCGGCTATCTGAATTCCACGATACACCTCAACTTTCAGTCCTTGCACAAACTGATTTACCTTCAACTCATTCTTGGCGACCATATGAGCAGCAAATCTTGATAATGACTCAAATCTCCTTACATAGTCTTCCACCGATCCAGTTTGGCGTAACTGAAGGAACTTTATCAACTTACTTGTTCTTGTGGCCTGGTCGAAGTACTTATCATTGAATATTTCTTTAAATCGGTTCCACGTCATATGATGCGACTCTTCAGAAGCCTTAATAGTGTCCCACCAGAAACTAGCATATATTGATAGCATGTAAACCACACAAGGCACACGGTCTATGTCCTCAATCCTTGCATACTCAAACATTTCCTCGAGCGTGCAAATCCACTCTTCAGCACTACTTGCATCAGAAGACTGTCCATAAAACATTGGTGGATTCAAACGGTGAAATCGCTCACAGCTTAATTCGCGTGGGTGATGTGCTTGAGGGCTAATTTGCATATCTCGTGCCATAAATTGATCTAGTTGTTGTGACTGCCGATGAACTAACTCTGTCAATTGTCGAACAACTTCAGTCATATCACTTTTGTCCCCTTTACGTCCACTGACCATAGTACCCTAATCTTAAACAAACAAACAGACATACGTACATTTAAAAATTTGCAAAAAATTTTAAAAAAACTTACAGTGAAGAGTACATCTCTGTGAAGCTTGCGTTGTTAAGCAGTCTACAAAAACGATTTTAAAACCCGGTGCACTTTGATACCAACTGTAACATCCCCCTTTTTTTGAATTATTAAAAAGCTTTTCATTGAAAATTCTTTTATCAAACTTATACACATATTTGTACATACAAAGCGGAAGCTAACATTTCAAATCACACTTAAAAGTAATTAAACATAGATCACATTCTCAAAACATAAAACTTTACAATCACTACATAGTTGTAAATCAAAATAATTTTTTTACAAGATCTTTTTAAAACACATGTATTTTAGTGAGCTTACTCCACCGGTCAAAATATCACTTAACAACGACAAGGCTCCACGGATGACACTCTCCTCCTCCTTCATATTTAATCCTCAGGTGATATTTCTTCAACATTCAAGTCATCACCTACATTGCAAAGTCTAACTAATGAGCTTATAGCTCAGTAAGTAGTGCAAATAAAACATGAATGAAGTAATGAATGATATAATTTAAAACAATGCAGATTATTTTGTTTTTGTGGTGTGGATCCGCCCCCCATATGACGGCCATCCACAAAACGTGATTTTAGGATTTACATAACGTATTTCATTAGGAGATATAACAACCTACCACACAACCTCATTGGGCTTACGGCAGCATCGACCAATAGTCATTGTCGATGGTGTCTTTATTCTCCTGTAATGTAGATGTCTTCATCGAATTAATAGAGATAATGCAGGGATGAATGTAGGCATCAATGACCATCATGGGCAACCTAACACCCAATCTGCCATCCCCTACGATTCACTTATTATAATTTGTAGTTTTCATGCATAAAAATTCATTTTCGTTGTCATTCGTAGAAAACATGATGCATGATGTCCATAACATGTCACATACAATCTTATCTTTAATGAAAGAAAATCTAAACTAATTCAAACAAAAGTCTTATAAACATGTCAATAAAGAAATCTTATAAAAACTTATCAATCAATCAATACAAGGCACACAAACAATCAACAAATGACTTGAGGTCGGTGTATTAAGCGTTACACCCCAACCAGTTTATCATCAATCACAAATCATAAAAATACATAACTTTTACAATGTAGACCTTTAATAGGTCAAACGCATACAACACATACTTACTTTGATTTCTGATGTCTTTTGTTTCAACTTGGCAATGTACACTAGAAGTTTGAGAACCTATATTGCTAAACTATTCAAATAAGTTTTTATACTATAAGTAACTATTTTCACCATAACTTCCAAAATTCATAACTCAGGTTATACAAATTCTTTTTTTCTCTTAATTCTCGTGCCCAACTTTCACTTATAGTGTTTATTTCATTCGGTTAGAAGAATACTTATCCATTTGAAAATCTTTAAAACATGCTAAAAGCCTAATACTCGAAACTGTCCAAAACTCCGAATTTCCAATTCACTGTTTTTCAATCATTTTATGAAACTCGTAACTTGTTATATACAACTCCAAATCCCTTAATTCTAAATCCATAATTTCGAGTATTAAGTCTACTACAACTCGATAGAAGAACTTGCTATCAAATAAACACATCTCGGGTACGGAATAAATAGAAAACAGAAACTACCTGAATTTCATATTAGAAACTCTGTTGTGTTCTAGCAGTAAACAAAAAAATTCATAACTTAATCTCCACAACTCCAAATTAGTTGATTCAAAAAGCTATAATCAAATCTTCAGCCAATAAAACTCTAAAAACCTCCATTGCTTGGGTTAGGACATACCTTGAGTTTAGAAAATCGTGGGGGGTACTCTTTTCCTTTGATGTTCTCTTCTTTTTGTCTTCTTGATTCACTCTTAACTCACCAAATTCTATGTTTTTATCAACGTTTTTCTCATCAATCTCTCAAAAATCGAAATCCCCCATTTTCTCATCTCTCTTGTCGTGCAGCCAGCCATTTTCTTCTACCTCTTGGTCTTCTTATGTTTTTATTTTATTATTTTAACTTTAAAATATCTAAAACTCATCCAACCGTTCATTTAAAGTGGCTAAATCTCAACCATTGATTATAATATTCTAAAGTAATACATACGAAATCTCCATTTTACCCTTACAAGTGGCTAACATTGATCTTCAATCCGTTTTATCGATCGAAAGTTCCAAAAAGAAGAGGTAGACCGTTTCATATTATTTCGGTCGACCGATACACAAAAGGGTCCTCTGATCCTTAATAAAATTCAGCATATCATTCCTTAAAATTTTCAAATCCCAAAATCTATATATCAAAAAAAAATTTAACTAATATGCAACCCATAATGATTTAATAGCCATGAAATTCTACCAAATTAAACTCAAAAAGTGTAATAATACCTAATTTACAAAAATACAAAATAGTCGGGTATTACAACTGAGCAACCGAGAGGTAGTTCACAAACACAACTACAAATAAATGTTACTAGTAGTGGTAATTTTATATATTCACATTATAATGCTCTTACTATGTCCATTTGCATCACATCCGACTTATGGAGTGCACCTAACTCACTCGGATATATAGTCGTCACTTCTCATTTTATTGATGAGAAATGACAACTAAATAAAAGAATATTAGGCTTCCGTAGCTTTGAACATCCACATTGTGGTATTACGATTTATCGATATATAGTCGGTATTTTACAAGAGTATTCAATTAAAGATAGAATTTTTAGTATCACGTTAGATAATGTTTCCGCTAACGATGTTTGTGTTGCTCAATTTAAAAGATTATGTCAATGCGATAATATTCGAACATCTCTTTTTCATATGCGATGCGTATGTCATATTTTAAATTTCATTGTTAAAGATGACATGCAATTTATTTCTCCACATATGGATACAATTAGAAATGCAATTTCCTATATTACGTCATCTAATGCCCAACAACAAGAATATAAATAATTTTGTAAAGCTTCTAATATGAAACCTAGAAAATTAAAAACGAATGTCTCAATTAGGTGGAATTCGACTTATTTAATGTTAGAAAATGTTAAACCGTATTGGTTTGTTATTTGTGCATATATTAGTGAAAAAACAAACAGTTTAACTTTAGATCAAAGTAGTTGCGATATTGTTAATTTATTTCTTGAATTTTTATCACCATTTTTTTAGTCTACTAAGGAATGTTCAGGAATTTATCATCCTACTACACATCGTGTTCTTTCAATTTTTGTAAATTTAACGGGTACTTTTGAAAAATATAAACAAATAAATGAATTTTTTGATATAGTTGATAGTATGAAAATTAAATTTAAAAAATATTGGCTTGACGTACCTAATATTTTTTTTTTGCATGTGTAATGCATCCTCGTTTTAAAATAATATAAACTAAATTAATGCTCAATACAATTTCTAGTAATTTAGGTATCGATACTTAATCAAATCCTAGTCAATTAAAAAACGATCTTTCTATGTTATTTTCGACTTATCAAAGTAAATATTCTGATTTTACTCGTTCTTCTCATATTCCTTCGAGCTCTAGTCATAATTCTTCTTTCTCACGTCGCCTACAATTCATGGAAAACATACATGCGAAAATAGATAGTGATGTTTTATTTTATGGTTTGGAAAAAAATGAACTCGATGATTATTTAGAAATGCGGCATAAAATTCCACCGGATGATGATTTTGATATATTGGGGTGGTGAAAAACCAACGAGAGCCAATTTTTACTTCTTTCTAAGATGACATGGGATTTACTAACATCTCATGTTTCTACTGTAGCTTCCGAGTCTGCTTTTAGTGCAAGTGGACGTGTATATGATGATCGTCGGGAAAGTCTTGCACCGGATCTCGTAGAAGCTTTGATACACATGAAGGATTGGTTCGACGCCACGAAAAGAGACCAACAATACGGGTTGCCATCACCTAAGAATTCAAAGATTTGGAGTTCGAGAACTAAATTTAGAAATGTTTGAAAGTGTAATTTTTTGTAATTTTTTACACTTGTAAATTTTTTATATTTTGCACATGATTGACAATTAGGTAGGTGTCAACCTAGTTAGGATCTATCAAAGTTGTGGTGATGCAAATATCAAAATTATTTATATGACGGTGGATATGAATTTTTTTTATATTTATTCTAATAACATATGTACAAGACATTTATAAGTTTATCATATTTTTAATCTTATAACAACGAAAATAATTTGTTAAAAAAATATACAATATACATGTTTTAAAAAATATTTGGCTCGTTTGGCTCGGCTCATTTAGGCTGGAGAGGCTCCACTCGCGAGCCGCATCGAGCCTAAATTTTAGAAAAAAGCTCGACCGGGTCGGCTCGAATAAGCTTGATAGGTTCGACATGCTCGGCTTAAAAAATAACACTCTATTTTACATTTTACTCTTTACTTTACCTTGTTGCAGTATAGTTTATATTGTCAAATGAGCATCACTGTTTCTTTCTTGTTTTGGTATAATTTTCACATGGCGCTCAACCTTCATTCCTTCCCCCAAAAGAAGGATTATCCAGAGTTCAGGAATCTTGTGCCAAGAGTATAACGGAAATTAGGTTGTCACATAATCAAACGCACAGTCAATAAAGATTTCGAGGCATGAAAATAGGCAACGGTGTTTGTAATCCTAATTGATCTAATTTTGTTTTTTTTAATTAGGACTGCACTGCAAAAATTTAGTTCTAAAACTTACATATCCAAACTAGACAATTAATGTTATATATGTTAGATACGATGTTACTACATATTTATTTCATTTATATGTCTGTAAATTTAAATCATAATTTTAGTCAATTTTTTTAAATTTGAGGATTTAGTGAGAAATAAAAGAACATAAAAAATAAATTTTCATTTATATTTAACTTGGTTAACTTAAAAAAACAAAAATTTTTAATAATAATATTTTAAACATATTTATCACCATTGAATGATTAAATGCTTTAATCTAAATTGATGAATATGAAAATGGAAGAAAAAGATGACGTTGGAATCTATAAAATAATGATAAAATTTAACGTGATAATAGATTATTTTTAAAGGTTTAGTCAATAAAAATGGGTGGATATTCAGCATCAATAATGCAGCCATCTTGATTTTGAAGATCCATCCTGCGGCTGAAAAGAGTGTATGCTGGAAAAGAGTTCGGTGGACAAGGTAGACCTGGATACACCGTAGAACTCCCTTTTCGCCCTCATCATCTAATGACTACAAACCTATAAACAAGCATTTTCTGCACACCCTCTCCTCAGTGCTCTCCCCTGTCTCGCTCATTGACCCTATCAGACATGTCTGACGAGGAGCACCACTTTGAGTCGAAGGCCGACGCTGGAGCTTCCAAAACCTATCCGCAGCAGGCCGGCACCATTCGCAAGAACGGTTACATAGTCATCAAGGGTAGACCTTGCAAGGTTATTTTTTTCAGTTTTCTTTTCTGATTAATTCTTATTCTTCGTCAAGCTTTTGTTGGTATCGGTTCTGATCTGAGGACTTTTTAATTCATTACCTTTTCTGCGACCAGATTGTTTTTATTCTCTAGGTTTACGATTTAGAATGAGCGATCTAATTCGTTTATTGCGAATCTCAGTTGTGTTTATATAATGATAATTGGTTTTAATAAGTAGGATTAGCGAATAGCTTCAGGAGATGCTCAAGAGCTGGGGCCTTAAACTGAAGAGAAACGAAAGGAAGAAGAACACCGTTGCAATTTGAATGACCCTCGACCAATGAAAAATAACATTTTTACTTAGAAATACTCTATTTCTTTCGACAGCCTAAATTCTGATGAAAATAGGAAACTTGACAGTGCAATTTCGATGATGCTCATGATCACTGGGAAACCACAGAAAATGAATCTGGTAATGAGCTCCTTCCTTAAAATTTTCATAACGCCAAGGGGAACATGTCCACGAAAACACATGAACAATATCATACCTAGTTTTAACTAGCTTTTATATCACAATGGTCTCCAGTGCTGCTTTTCCTTCATTGTGGAACTATTTATCTTCTTCCCAGATCACGAAGTAGGGTTTGATAGGAGTTCACAGTTCTCTCGTAGTCTCCTTTACATGAACCTTGTCCCCATGGATATGCATTTTTTTTTTACCTTTGAAGCCTCTTCCCAAGTGGCTGCAGAAGTCAGTTCGCCATCCCATTAGATTACCTTAACCATTGTGTCAGGGGGAGGTTTTACATTTGTCATTAGGTCGAAGGATAGATGTCAAACATTTTTTGTTTGAGTTCTGCTAGAAGCTGGGAAGGTGGTTTGGGAGTTTCAAAAGTGTATCTTTGATAATGAAACACATCAAACAGTCTAGATTTTCAAAGATGAAGGTGAAACTTACTTGCAACCTATTCTGACGTTCTTTTTAATGGCTTCATGAGGGCCAATAAATTTTGACCTAGTAATTGGTGCAGCTTTTGGATATTGACTAACCCACCTAGAACTTCAAGTATCACGCAACAAAGATTCGTCTAAAGGCATTGGTTGGGCCCTCTTGTTTTGTCCATTTGTTTTCTGGAAGATGAGCTAAAGTTTAGATATGTTGTTGAACTCTTTCTTCTTCTTTGCATAGCCATGATAAAAGCATCCACATTAAATTCTCCCTTCGCTTCTTGTAATTATATTGCAATGGAGTCCAGACAGTTTGGACAACAATCGTAATTGAAATGGAGCAGTTATATTTTGTTTTAAAAGTAACTTAAGAGATTGGTTACTGGTTTTGTTAAAAAAGTGTTGCCTTCAAGATAAATCCACCATTCCCTGCACTTTGGACTACCATTTTTACTGAAGTGGAGTAGTTATTATTTGCTTTAAGAGGAGCTTTAGATACTGAGGAGGCGTTGCCATGTATAGTTATCATTTTTTTATGTGTATTAGCTATGGTTCCATGTAAAGAATGCCTTTCTTATACCGGCTATTGGTTGCTTATGCATTAATAGTGTGTTAGGCTCCTTTGTAACAACAAAATCAAAACAATATGATCAAACGAGAACAATTCGATTAAACATTAAAAATAGTAAATATAAGCATTTCGAGAGGATTGATTCCTTCCGAGCACATTAATGGTGGCTTGCCACTTTAAAGGGACTTCACTCTAAATTACACTTTACCCTAAATATTTTCTTCTCTTAATAATCATCTAATACTATTTTTATAAATAATAACAAAACCATTCTTGTATGTGTATTAGCTATGGTTCCGTGTAAAGAATTCCTTTCTTATACCAGCTATTGGTTGCTTACTCAATAAAAGTGTGATAGGCTCCCTTGTAACAACAAAATCAAAACAATATAATTAAGCGAGAATGATTGGATCACATATAAAAAAAATAGTAAATACAAGCATTTTGAGGGGCTTAACTTCTCCCTAGCACATTAATGACGGGTCGCTGCTTTCAAGAGACTATTCTAAATTACACTTTATCCTAAATATTTTCTTCCCTTAATTATCATCTACTACTATATTTATAGATAATATTAGTTGCTTATTCATTAAAAGTGTGATAGGCTCCCTTGTAATAACAATATCAAAACAATATAATTCAACGAGAATGATTCAATGAAAACATAAAAAATAGTAAATACAAGCTATTCGAGGGGCTTGATTCCTCTCGCGCTCATTAATAACGGCTCACCACCTTTAAGAGACTTTGATCTAAATTACGCTTTACGCTAAATATTTCCTTCCCTTAATAATCATCTGCTACTATATATAGATAATATTAACAACCCCTATGGGCCTATTCTATGGTTTGGGCCTAGTCTATGGACTGATCTTATCACAATGCTCCCATAGTAGATTGCTGATTAAAGTGTGGTGAAGCTCATCAGTGTTCAACTCATTGCGTCTTCGGGATCCCAAATGGTTGGAGGGCTGAAGGTCCACAACCTTGGTCTATTCTGATTGTTGTTTTCCCAACAAGCAGGACAACTTTGTGTGATAAGAGGCATTAGAATTTATCGTAAACATGTAAAATATTCACATGCAAGTGATGTGCACAATGTTAAGTATTTCATACAAAAACATACAAGTCTACATTGGAAAATGAATATAAGTAAGTCGGGTGCTATGTTTTGAGATATTTCAAAAAATGAATGTGGTAGGTGTTTTATCCAAAGTTGGAAAAATTGCAATGAGAGCAGTGAAAGACTTTATAGCCATGTGATTACAGCTCTCTAAGAAACAATTCAGCCCCACTAAAATTAGTTGTTTTTTTTTTGCTTTGATGTTCTTTTTCATATATGCTCTTTTCATGGATAGAATATTTGACCAATCATAATTTGGTGGAAATGATCAATTTGTTTTAGTTTTACTTGGAAACCTAAGCTATATGGATGACTTGATTGGATGAATTGTGCTACGATGGAACTGTTATGATAAACATCACGCCTGGATATATGATTACTATTTTGCATTATCATTCGTCCAGGAGGATAGATTTTTTTCAGTAGTTTTCAGTTGCTCAATATGTTTAAATATGCTCTTTATGGTTAAGCAGGTTGTGGAGGTCTCCACTTCTAAAACCGGTAAGCATGGTCATGCTAAATGTCACTTTGTTGCTATTGACATCTTTACTGCCAAAAAGCTGGAAGATATTGTCCCTTCTTCGCACAATTGTGATGTAAGGATTTCTGTTTTTTACTTTTTCATTCTTATAGTGCGTCCTGTTTCATTTCACACAATTTGTTGGTTTTGAAATACAGGTACCCCATGTTACCAGAACTGACTATCAGTTGATTGATATCTCTGAGGATGGATTTGTAGAACTCCTACATCCTTTGCTTTATTTTCTCTACTCTGATTTGGCAATTTTTGTAACCTATTTTCTTAGACTAATGTATGGCTACATTACAGGTCAGTCTGCTGACGGATAATGGTAGCACCAAGGATGACCTGAAGCTTCCAACTGATGACAACCTTCTGACTCAGGTAACAGTAATTGGATTTATTCTGTTTTTGAGGAAAATGAACTCTTGTCGCTATCTCATCAAGGCTATGCTGTTGGAATTTTTCTCTTTCACTATGCTAGATAGATGTCTCACGCCATTTATGATAACTCTCTCTAGGAGAACTCATAATGTTGAATTAGTTGCCCTACAATTATCCAGAAAAGTAGATAGCCAAACTTAAATGGGTTATAATGTGTGATATGCTATGGATAAGGGGCATGCCAAACTAGTGACATGGACAAGCCTCAACGCTTGACTGGATTCATAAGATGAGGGTGTTCATATATCAAAACCTAATTATTATTTTTTCTACTTCTTGGCATCCCTAATGCTCTTATAACTTTGTGCTACCTACACTATGGAAGTCTAGAAACCAATTAAATGAAAATTCGGTGCAGATTAAAGATGGATTCTCTGAGGGTAAGGATCTGGTCGTCTCTGTTATGTCTGCAATGGGGGAAGAGCAGATTTGTGCACTCAAAGACATTGGCCCCAAGTAAAATGGTCCGGTACAAGCTGAATCAATGTTCTCTTTTGAAACTGAACTATTTAACCCATTATGGGTTGAAAGTCTTGGGAAGTTCATTTTCAAAAATGTTTTTCTTACATATAATTTTTATTTTCTGGTTTCAAACTCTGATTTTATCATTGGACAGTTGCCTTGCCTGTGATATTTATTACTACGGTTGTGATTCTTTTACAATGCTTGGTTTTTATCTTCTTGATCACGTAATTTGTTCATTTTTTTTATCTTCTTGATCGAATGATAACCAACCTGATGAGGCTGACGCACGAACAATGCAGGATGTGTAGTTAGTAAAAGATGGTCCTTTACAGGTGTCCGACCCTAAATATCTTGTAAGAGGTTAACCGTGTATTTCGTTGATGGTAAAGATTGAGTTTTTTGTGCCTAATTAACCAAATCTCAAGGTTTTTAGAGCAGCTGTGGAACATTTAACTAGTGAGGGATCATTTAACAAATTAATAGTTAATTTATTAATTGGACTGCGTTAGTTATTGTTTGGATTTCAAGAATTATTTGAAGTGATAAACGTACTATTATTCACAATTATAGACACTTACCAACTCCGATTCATATGATCCTAATTATTTTTATGTTTATATTACTGCCGTGGTAATATTTATTATTTTAATTAGATGTTATTTTTAAAGCCCAACACGAGCCCAACCTAACCTGAAATCAACTCGGATATTGGGTATGGGTTAGGGTCAGTTTTTATAGCCTAATGGGTCGATTTTGAATTTAAAAATTTACAATCTGACCTATCAGATCATATCCACCCCTAATTGGGAGTGGACACCTACCGATTCGGTCAAGTTATATCACAAACTGAAACCAAGATCGTGCCCCACCATTGCTTCTGTGAATTGTTCTAGTCTGAACTCAACTGGGGTTGAGTTTAAAAGTTTATAGCCAGTTGGATTTTGGAGTTAGGTTTAACCGAGTTTTGATGTTACCCACGGTTCAGTTTAATTTCACGATTTTTGTACTCCAAAACGTGAACGGACCAGCAACTGCAGTTTTAAGAACCACACATCGCAACACCTCCTCAGATCGGACCGAACCCGGTTCGCGTGATCTATGAGCGTATCCACTATTTCAAAAGTTCGAAGGTGTTAAAAGAAAATATAAAAAGAAGCAGCCGACTCTCTCTGGAGGAAAGAACGTGGTGTGTCCGAATTTCTACAGATCCCCACCAAGTCTCTCTCTGCCTCCGCTCATCATCCATTTCCGCCATAGCCACGCCCCTCAAGGCCCCAACTGCCTTTCCACCTCCCTCTTTTTATTGCATCTCTCTTCTATAATCATCGCCGGTCACTCCTTCCTCTGCAGCCCTGCCGCCATGCCAGTTCTGTGAGGAACGCTCGCTTTTCTCGCCTCCGCGGATCCGATCCCTGCGCATTTCCGTCGACGTTGATTTTTCGTCCAATGTCTCGGGTTTATTGATAATTTTAGTGTTCTTTTTGGCGATTTCTTTGGAATTCGAGGAGGATGGAACTTGCTACTGTGAATTCTCCCCGATTGAGAGGAGATCATGCTATGAAAGGAGGAGTTGAAGGGATTTATTCGCCAGATGCAGACCTGGAGACTTCGAATTTTACTGTTGAGTCTGATTATCAGCTGCAGTCGATGAATGCGTTGGAGATCTTGAGAGAAACTGTTCGCGTTCTACGCTTCAATTCGTCGGCATTCGTCTCGATTGCCGCTTTGCTTATTTGCCCAGTTTCGGCAGTTTTCTTGTCCAATGTGTTAGTCAATCAATCAATAGTGCACAAACTGAGCGTAAGACTATTACTGGTTATGAAATCCAGCGGACTTCCATTGAATTCTTTTATCAAACATTTTTGCCAAAGATTTGCGGAGACATCTCTTTCATTCGTAATGTGCTTTCCCTTATTCCTAACACTGTCTTTGTTATCAAAAGCTGCCATCGTCTACTCCGTGGACTGTACTTACTCCAGAAGGAAATTCGAGTTTTACGAGTTTTATAACATGATTTTAAATATATGGAAGCGGCTAGTTTTGACGTATCTGTGGGCTTGTGGAGCAATTATCGCTTGCCTCACCTCATTCTTGGTTCTTCTTGTCGCTCTCTGCAGCACAGTATACGTATTTGGATTATCGCCATCCATAATTGTTTATGCTGCAATAACGGCTGGTCTCGTTTTCTCTGTCATATTTGCCAATGCTGTTATTATTTGTAACACTGCTTCCGTTATTTCGGTACTGGAGGATATTTCAGGTCCAGGAGCTTTGCTTCGATCCAGTGTTTTAATCAAGGGTCAGACACAGGTGGCTCTTATGATATTTCTTGGATCCACCATTGGAATGGCATTTGTGGAAGGATTATTTGAGCACAGAGTGAAGACATTGAGCTATGGAGATGGTTCTTCTCGGATATGGGAGGGTCCTCTTTTGGTAGTTATGTATTCTTTTGTGGTGCTTATTGATTCGATGATGAACGCAGTTTTTTACTTCAGCTGCAGATCTTCAAGTATGGAAAATCATCAGGATGAATGCCTCCCAATTTTACAAACCATTGAAATTCCAACTGAACAAAATGATGTTCAATAACGTAAAGGAATTCACTACCTATTCACAGCTATGTTGGATAGGATTTTGTCATGTAGTAGTATATGGAGGACGAATAACATGGTGCCTTCGAAGAACACATAAAGAGGAGGCGACAGTAGCCTCAAATGGTCTTTTTTTTCTCTTTCATAGTTCATTGAATTTCTTCTTTGTCGATTCATTAGATGTAGAATGTGTGACAGATTTAGTAATTAGATTACAATCCTAAGGGGTTTCATTCATTTGTTAAAGACAATATTTTGTGATAATCACAGATTCTGGAATAGTGCTTTCCACTAGATCATTTGTTGTCTTTTCTACAATATTAAGGAGGAATTATATTGTCAAACAAGAAATGTTTCGATTAGATGCTGTGTATGTTTCTATAATAATGTTTTAAGATCTTTGTTCTTCAATCTTATTTCTCACTGTGAACATAATTCATGTTCAAATTCCGTAGCAGAATAATGTTTATCCGGATCTGTGTTTCATCACTGTTTTAAGGGCAAATCAGGACCAGCGCTGTCAAAACTTGGCTGAGACAAAAGACAATTTGAGTGCAGAGACAAAGGCAGTCGCTTGAACCAGGTAACATAAGCTCCTATTTCCACTTTCCTTGGGAAATGCTGAGGAATTTAGTTAGATTGGCAAGTTTGATTTTAGAAAAGTAGTAAAAATCACTTAGTTGATTTCGTTTCTGTTTATGAATATGCAAATAGAACCAAAAGAAGCCAAAAATCAATTTCCATAGTTTGTCCCAGAGTGATGGATGACTTTGCATCAATTTCTTTTTTTTTTTCGTGGAACTAAGCATGCCCTTCGAATACTAGAAAGCATTACGAATGCCCGAAGTTGGGCACATCTTCATATTTTCATGTTTCCTTGGTCAGAATGATACTTCTAGATTGAAGGCTAGCCTCTTTACCATGGTGCTCAAATTGATTCCTCTGGATCTGCATCTAATCCTAAATTCTAACATCCTACATATAAACGGATGGAGCAATTATTACGCATTATAGATCTTAAATAATGTTAGAATGATATTAGAATATGCAATTAGGGCGAAGACATTCAATATTTTTTAANAAAAGTCTTTCAATCGCTTATCAAAAAAGAATCAGCTTCAGTCGACAAAAAACCTCGACAGGACGCTAGTCGTTTATGTCCCAAAAAAGTCGGTGTAATTTTTAATATACACGAGAAACTCGATTGTTCCCTTTAAAAAAAATAAAAAAGAATTTCAGACCTCAGCCTTCAGCAGAACTTAGTAAAGGAGTATTAAGAGAGTCATGATTTGAAGAGTAATGAACTGGCATCAAAGCTGGATCCTGATATGCAGTCACCAACGTATCGTAAAACTCAGCCATGGCTGCGCTGTTTTCATCTTCCCTATCCTTCTTTATCAAAGTCTGCACGGTGAATAAACAAAACGTCCGGCTTGTCATGTACGGGTTTCAAAGACGGAACGAACAAAAATGGAAGACGAAAGCAAACTCACCTCCACCGAGTAGGCAACAAAATTGGGAAGGAAGCGCTTTCGGCAGTACTCGTTGAAAAGAAGAGTCAAAATGGGAAGAGGAAATGTAAGCGTAGATGCAATGGAGAGCTTCTTCAGCGTGAATATTCCTATCGCAATTGCATGCATAAGTACCAACGAAAATACCATCGAGTTGTGTACAATCGGCCAAAACTTTCCTGCCGTTTCATATTTTGGGGCGTAAACGTTTATGAACTGCATGTTATATTTGTAAAGCAATCAATGAGAACAAACAACAAAATAACAAACTACTATATTTCTGTATAAGCGAAGAAGATAATGAACCTGGTTACGGTAGATGATGTAACTGAGGCAGTAATAAATGAGAAGGAAGGGCAGGATGAGGGGAGCTAGGAAGAAATATGTAATCCCGAGAAGGGCGAAAAAAAGAAGCCTGGGAATGTCTCGGTGGTACGGAATCGATGGAACCTCGTGCTCGTCGGATGACTTTTGACCACAAGGACAAGGCTTTGTAATAAGACACCAAATAAGCTGCACCATTCGGAAAAGTTCCGACGACGTGCTTGCCCATCCCGACGTCACAACGTATGCAATAAAAAATGATGCCTACGAAGACGATCAAACGTATAAAGCCAAGGAGTGAAGGACACGTCATTATAAATAATGGAAGCAAAAAGTGAAGTTCTCACCTGGGCCGGAACAGAGACACCAAGCTTAGACGGAATATTTTTAGGCTCGAGGAAGATGGAAAGCTGAGTCAAAATGGAACCCGAGAAAACTGTTGCGAAAAATACGTTCCAGATGGTAAACCACAGCACTTTGTCACAAGCACTCTTTTCTATTTGACTGTGAGAAATATAGCCTTGGATGGAAGACAGGAACTCCATTATAGGAGGCACTATTTTCAGAAACAACTGAAGGATAAGACTTGGGAGGTATCCCGTCACGATTTCACTGACGAACGTGCTGGAATCATGCATATTTAGCAAAGACCAAATTATTATCACAGAAAAACTCGTACAGATATCGCATAGAGATGAACACCACCAAAATAAAGCTCGAATATATCCTACGATCTTAAATAGCCGATAAAGGTTGAAATACTTACACGGTCAGAATGCTTGTGAGGAAAGGGAGCCAGATTTCCAACTGGTTCAAATTAGTCAGACCTTGCACTAAAACGACAGGGATGAGAAACAATATCGTGAGAAGGACGCAAGCAACAAAAACGATGAGCTTTGAAATCCATCTTCGGATGAACGTCGAAGAAAAGAAAGGCCAGTAGACATCGGTGGGTGCAGGAGCTTGCTCTGTGATCCATTTAGTGGGATTGGTCGATTGTTGCATGTGAGAAGGAATTGCAGCCGCATATCGAGTTTTGAATGAAACAAAGGCTGCTTGAACTTCCTGTTCTCAAACAATTACTGACATGAGTGAGCTAACTCAAGGTATAATTCCCTTCTGCGATGCCATTTTTACTCCATTATATAGAAAGTTAGTAGAAGAAATAGGTACTTTTAAAAATTATGCATGAAAACGAGTAAATTGTGAAAAGAAGCTAATAATTCAAGGCATACTTCTCCTGCCAATATTAGTTCTGACTGCCCCATTCTAAGGTTCTGCTCTATGCCTTCCAACTGCTTCTCGTAATGATCCACGAGATCAGAATTAGCCCTTTTTTCAAACAATCCGCAACAACTTCCGCACTTGTTTTCTTGCTCCCCAGTGTATGATTGTAAGCGAACCAGCCTTCTATACAACGTCTTTCCATCATTCTAGATAAAAAAGAAAGATAATAATTTTCCAAGTAACTAGTTGTCTGAATTTTTAGAACAAATGAAGAACAAAAATCAAAATGAATCATTGGGTTTACCATAAGGTTCCTAAGTTTGTTAGTTCGAAGCACGACCACATGTGATAGATAAGTCGAAGGGTAATATTCGGAGAAAAAACTCGCTACATTTTCACTGACACTTCGCCCGGGCGACGCGGGGATTCCGCGTACTAAAATGGTAAATTGATGAGGCTGAGGTTTTGACGAATAAAAATAGTCGACTCTTTTTGCCGAGATATACCTATACTCCTGCATAATCAAAATTGCACATATCTTGAACATCGCGGTACAGCACCATCTAAGAACATTTGAACAGAAATTAAGCGCTTTTTGTTTTCTTAGTACCTCTCAAAATCGACTTACATAGTAAAGGAGACAGCAGACAAATATAGTCACGAGATAAACAGCACAGAAGTGAAACCATAACCTGGAAAACAGGAAGCCAGGAGAGATAAATAATAAGTAAATAACGGTTATACTCGAGTAAGCACCATTTAATTCCTATCCGATGCCGAATTTAATGGAAAAACTAACCATTTTGATCCATTGTTTACATTGGAAATGGTAAACACATCCAAAGAATTGTTTGAGAAATCAGCAAAATTAACGTCTTCTAGCTGATCACCAGAGCAGTTCACAGGAAGGAGAACAAAGATTCCAATAACCCCAGCAAATACAAATAGTTTCAAGCTGCAGAAATCATAATTAAAAAAGTAAAAACTTAATCAATTGAAGAGGATTTGGTCTCATGTGAGAGAGAGAGAGAGAGAGAGAGAGAGAGTTTTACCAGAAGGTGATAATGCGCATGTAAACGACAGCATCCAATCCAGAAGACAATAAAAGCTCTTCGTCCGAAAGCATCCATGCTTTTCTAACCCAACCTGGAGACGGTATCAATCTATCTAGATTGAAATGGTTCCTCTCCTTGGACTTTCCTTCAGCCAGCAATCGTGGTATATAAACATTATAGTTGGTCGGTTGTTTCCTCAGTACAGAATACAAAAAGAAGTACAAAACACACAACCCAGAGTTTATTCCCACAGATGTTAAGAGAGCAGAAACAAGCATTTTCCACAGTAAATGGGGACCCTGAGATTGTCCAAACTGCAACAAGGGGGAAAAACAAAGTCAAACCTCAAAAATGTTTATGAAAAACTCGAATTTTATGACATTGGTCTCTTCCAAATCCAAAGTATGACTAACAATCCATCCTTAAAGCATCTGAAATCGTGAAACTGGTAAATAACTCTCTGTGCTTGCCAATCCAGGCAACCAACAACTGAATCCGCGCTAACACAATGTTAGTTCCATAGGAATTAGAGTTTGAACGTCTTAAACTTTTCAAAATCGAATATCAGAAGCACATAGCAGAGCCTCTGAGCTTCACCAACAGGCAGCTCTCTAAACAATCTATGAAGTTTGACAAACTAATTTTTGACCATCTAGCGGAGGTGACCCACCAAACGTTGAGGAACATAGGAATAGAAACCCACTAGGACTGCTATTTAAGTTAACTGGAAAGTCTTCAATCCTCATGCTACTGGAATTTGACACGAACTTGGAAAATCGGAAAACCTAAAATCCACAACTCATCAGAAACAAGTCTAGTAAATAGCTTCCAACGAAAAACCAAAGAGAAACATATCAGATACCCAAAACCCTCGCACTCGCACTATATAAGCTGTATAGCAAGATTAATCAAAGGGCTAGAGAAGCTCAAACCTCTGGCTGCAAATTTATGTCAACTTCTTCTACTTCTATTGCCTTCTAAAACAGGAGAAAGCGATCGAAATTGGCAATACCAACAGTAGATCTAATCGTATTTATATTTCGGAAATCAAAATATTATGTGGGTTCCTCTTCATTCAATAAATGGAAGCGGAAGACGGGCCAGATAATCTAGAACCAGTATTCTTTAAGCAAAACAGTTCTCCAACGAAGGATTGATACCTTTGCAATTACCCTAACAAAAACGAAGTCAAATTGAGAAGAATAGAGAATTAAAGAAAATTAAGCATCTTTTATAGCATATCCGAGGACTAGTTTTGAATTGAAGTATGAATAGTAGCTGAGTTTTTACCAAAAACCTACATCAAGTTATCTGCCGGATCTTCAACCGGTCGGACAACTACCAGTCAGAAACAAAATCAGACTGCCCTCCATCGTAATTCGTGCAGTGCTTTCTTTAATCAACGAGGTTGAGTAATGAAAAATATCTCTTAATGGATCGTACATTTTGGTTCATCTTTCTGATCTAGCCGTAAGATCAATTAGGTTCCATAAAATGTTGGAAATCGGACACTAATCTTACATGTTTGTTGACTGGAATCGGAACGCAGGCCCTCACTACCACAAATTATGACGTAGGCTCTGCCTCATTGGGCAGACCTTAGACGGGCGCCCCTTCGTGGTGCAATGAAGGTCGCCAATCTAGGCCATGAGTCTTCGGGATCACCCATTGACCCCGCCGAGGTAAGTGGGTTGCTCTGTCAATCTTCCTTTTATTTTATACCCTTTTCTCTTCCTTCCTCCTCACTATCTTTCCGATATGTGATATCATCTTCATCTTCGGTCGTCAACCTTTGTTTCTTGCTATCGATACTCTTTGGTTTAATTCTGTGTTTTGATTTATTTCTTGTGCTTTTGTCTGTGGAGAGAAACAGTGATTCGGATGGAAAAGAAGCCGTGGAGGTGGTAGATTTGCATAAAAATGGAGGTCTAGCCTAGTAGCTAGGAGATTAAACTTTTGGTTATCGTTCGCGTACGAGCTAAAAGACGGTGGCAAACGGATAATTCTGATTCAAACAGAAACTAATAGATTGAACAAAAAGGAGTTGTTCGATGTTAGAACGAATGGTTGGGAAACAAGCTTCTGTTCCTCATACATCTGTTTATTTCATGGCAATGGTCAGAAAAACAGAACGTGTTCAAAAGATATATCAAGTTGTAACCTTTGATATAACAACCTAATAGATTTGAAAAAATCTCGACGGGTTTTAAATGTACTGCGAGTTTTGCTTGGCCAGAAACTGAGCTGGACTACAAGGAACCAAACGATGCTTGATTACAGCAGTCGCTATCCTCGAATAACTGGAATTCTTGCAGGTGCGGCGACCTTCTCAGTTTGATTCAACTTTATTCAGACATCTTTTAGTCCACTTGTGGTTTCCCTGCACATCACGAGTAAAACACTTTGATTTAGATATGATCAAGTCCGTGTTCTTTTGTATGACTAGTTTCGAGAATGCATTCAAACAATGTTGCTGCGCATGCATCGAGCATTCGTATCAGTACGCAGCCTTTGAAGTTCAACTACATAGATGGATAAACAAAGTCCTAGAAGAAAACTCTGTAGGAAAGAGATTGAGATCACGAATTCAGCCATTACCAAAGAATCATCTTCATAAGAAACCTATACATATATGAACAAAGAAATTACTTGTTCAAAGTTCTGACTAGGAATCAGTTCTTTACTAATGCATCTTACTATCAACTAGTCAAACTGTCGTTGTGTTCACGGCTCACCTGTGTTCGCCCTGTCTCCACTGCAACAGAAGAAGTGAGGCAGCTTCACCTGACCGCAGCTCCTACATAAATGTTTTAACAAACAATGTTTTGAGACCAGTGACCTTTACCATTCTCAAAAACGTCGGCAAGAAGAAAGAAGAAGAAAATAGATAATAAACTTTCAATATTACTCAAAGAACGAACAGAAGATAGCCTAAATCGAGAATATTTTATGATCTGCCTCAATTGAAGAAAACAATCCCCACAACAGATTGACCTTTGCAAAGATCATCAATATAAATGACAAGTAACAATACCACTAGAAAAAGAACTCTTACTTGCATTGAACAATAACAGGAATTGGTTTCAAAGCCTTTGGACAATTTCGTAAACCTCTTTTATTGGGAGAAACCTGCACAACGCAAAATAAGAAACGGCTACAAGCATTCCAAAATAGATTGACTAAAGTTTCAACAAAAGACAAATATTACAGCCTAATAGACATTGGGAAATAGCTGAACAAGATGGTAAAGAACTTCAAATAATCCAATTAACAAGAGAACCTTAAAAAAGTTCACTTTATATAGCTTATTTTCAATTACATAAACCCAAAAGCAAACCAACAAAATTGCACTACTAACTAAGAACAAGTAAACTGCAAATGACATATGAGCTATAGCTTGTGACAAGAAGCAACTACAAATCAGTCACATCAATATTGCTTACGCAAACAAAAGGTATCTGAGGAAAACAGAGTATCAAGGGTGAATTTTATAAATCGTCACTACTAATATCAGATAACTTCACCCGTAGGAAAAGCACGAGAAGTTGACTTTCAGTTGAAGCTGCCTGATGCAGATGGGGGAAAGTGGATGTATACATTCGTTAGCAGGATAAATCGGAGGTCCCTTCTGAGGAGCTAAATTGTGATTATCCATTTTGTACCACATTGATCAGTGAAAGCTTTCCAATTTTCACGGTGGGTTCTAACAACGTGATTTTCTTACATTGAAACCCAAAACTTCGATTTCTTCTAAGGTGCGTGATAAAAAAAGAAGTAATTTTCACAGAAAAGTATGCAATCTGATCACCGAGAAAAAATAGAAAAACAAAAACAATCAAGCCCAACTCATTTAGCAGACAAAAAAACTGCAACGAAAAAAAATGGAATACCTTCCTCTGGGGAACAGCCATAAGCTCCATTGAGCCATCAAATACGAAACTCGGAAAATGAAATCCATAGCAAGGGATATCACATTTCTCCAAGTATCTTCACCAGAGTCACGGTTAAACTCCGGCAAAACCAATGGCGGCGATAAAAGGTTAGCGTCAATCGCGCAACCGACAGCAGCCGGTAACGCTCTCGCATGAAGCAACCTGAGGAGCGGTAGGAAGCGTATCTTGTCTAGGGGTGGGCAACCCAAGCCCGACCCACGGTTTCAGCCCAACTCGTAGTTTATGGGTCGAGTTGATAATGTAAAATTTGGGTTTTTTTAAAATTAGGTCGAGTTTATATTATTTGTTTGAGTTTTGGGTCGGGCTTCTATTTTTATAAAACTCACGGGCCCGACCCAAAACCCGAAGTGGGCAGTGAAGTTGCCAAGTGGGTTCTATAATCGCGAAGTGTTATCTTCTTCGTCTGTATCTCATTCGACGTTGTACAAAGCAAAGGTACTGGGGAGAAATTATCAGTACGAAGAAGCAGAGAAAATACTCGAGAAGGTTGTTACTTTTAGTCCCTATTCATTTCTAATTGATTTGCTATATTTAGTGTATATTTTACTGGCCGGAGGACAGACGGTAGTATCTCGTATGTGGCCTTCGGAAAGAATTTGAGTAAGCAAAGGAAAACAGCTGATCAATGAAAAACAAGTAAAATTAAATAGATATTTTGATGGATGTTTTATTTTGATGGATGTTTTTTTCAATGTTTTTATGGATGATTTTATATTGATGAATGTATTTATTTTGATGGATGTTTTTTTAATGTTTTTATGGATGATTTTATGTTGATGAATGTATTTATTTTGATAGATGTTTGATGACTATTTTTTACCGATGTTTTTTATGGATGTTTTTTATCTTGTAATAATTTTTTGTATGGGACCAAAAACCCAACCCGACCCAACCCAAATGGGTTTGGGTCGGGTTGTCTCATAGATATCGAGTTTCGGGTCGGTCTTTGGTTTTGAGTTTGAGACCAAAGCTTAAATGGGTCGGTACTGGTCGGCAAAAAACCCGACCCAAACCGACCTATGCCCACCCCTAATCTTGTCCCCTCCACGTCGCCATCCTTGACGCCATCGATTCGGCTCAAACATAAAGTAAAACATAAAAAAAAACTCCTAAAATATTAGCAAATACGCTAAAAAATTATGAACTTTGAGATTAGGGGAGGGTCGAATTCACCCTCACACGGCCTCACGTATACGTCTCAAACAATTACTTACATGCGGAGGAGGCACATATGTGTTGCACTACCCGTTTTCACTATTCGTAAGCAGATGATGAGATTTACATGCAAGAGAACGTATGTGGGTGAGTCTGGCCCGCCACCTCTACGGCTCTACTAATGTTTATTTCATCTATTTTAAAGTTTAAGTATTTTTTAACTAATTTTTAATACTTTAGGGTCTTTGTAATATTATCCTAATTATTGTTAATCTGCAACAAATAAAAGAATAATTTTATAATTTATTATAAGTTTTTTATTTCTTCTAAAGTTAATTTCAAATATTTTTTTATGAGCTAGTCTTCACTTATTTTCTTGTCTCGGATCAGATCAATCATGTAATGCGATCATAGATTTGTTGGAATTATAGCAAAGAAACAAAGATGAGGTCAACTTTATCGGTCCCCATGTCTGTGGTTCTAGTTTCCTATGTCGCCACCATTCTCGTATCAAATTGAAGTACATCTCTTGCAAGTCCTAATCACGTCTTCTCTCTCTCTACAAGCCTTGTTTTGCGTTCTTCAAGAAATGCTCATTCTCGACCAGAAATGGGCTCTGCTTCTTCGTAAGACCAAGGGGTTTTGATGGACTCGACCATGTTTGCAATTTTCATTTTTCAAATCTTTCACTTGGAATTGCTTAGCCAACTATACTTTTACAACTGACAATAATTCTACATTATTCTCAACGTACAGAAGTAATAAGACCACATATTTGTCATTAATGAGTTTGTTTACACAAGACTCATCCAAACATTGCGTAAACCCATAAGATTTAATTGCTTCATCAAATCTCATATTTCATGACCTAGATGCTTGTTTAAGTCCATAAATGGACCTATTCAACTTGCAAATTTTTTTTTGTGCGTCTATATCTATGAAACCATTTGGTTGCTCCATAGAAATTGTTTCTTCAAGATGATCATTTAAGAAGGCCTTCTTGACATCTATCTGTCAAATCTCATAATCATAATGAATAGCAATAGAGAGCAAGATACAAATGGACCTCATCATAGCTACAGGAGAAGAAGTTTTCTCATATTAAACTTCTTCCCTTTGAGTATAACCCTTAGCTACAAGTCTATCTTTGAATGTCTTCACATTTTCTTCTACTCCTTTTTTTCTCTTATAGATTCATTTACTCCCTATTAGTTTCACCCATTTAGGTAGATCTACAAGTTTCCGGACAGAATTGAAATACGTTGATTCGATCTCAAGTTTCATAGCTTCAAGTCATGCTTCTTTGTCAGTATCTTCCATTGCACATCTAAATGACAATGAATCATCATTTTCATCATCAGTAACAGCAACTTGAGTTTCACCCACATCTTGTATCGAGATGGTAGTCGTACAACTCTCTTGCTACGTCTAGGTGGGATGATGATCTCTTGAATACCACGGGGAACAACAACTTTTGTTGTTTCTTATCTGATCTCCTTAGCATGAATTTCTTCCAAGACATTCTTGTTCTGATTTGATCGAAGGCATTGGATAGATTTACCTAATTGATTTTCAGCTTCAACTTTAAATTCTTGAAATTTTCTAAAAGTTTCTAATTTAAATTGAATTAGGTAAGTATAACCATATCTTGAATAATCATCAACAAAAGTAATGAAATACTCGTAACCTCCTCTCACTTTGGTAGTCATTGACCCACATACATCTGAATGTATGTATAACAACCCTCATTTGTTTTTAGAATTTGTAACTTTAAGATGGAAGTGTTTAAGATTTTTCTTATGAAAGTTGGTTAAATATTGAAGTATTAAAGTATTGATGGTGTTAGTAAGTTAGTAGGTTGAAGGTAATAAAGAAAATAATATTTGAGGGGGTATGTGGGATGATGTTATTCGGAAAAGTTAGAAAATTTTCTAAGTGTTTGGAAAATTTTAAAGTTCGGTTGACACCTTAGAAACCGGTAACACATAATAGCTCTCGGGAATTGATTTGGTCGACACCGTGGTTAAGCGGTCGACATCTTAGTAACCGATCGACAAAGAATAGTTTTCTGGAATTGATTCGGTCAATACCATGGTTAAGCGGTCGACACCTTCAGTTCGGTCGACACCTTAGTAACTGGTCGACACAAAATAGCTCTCGGGAATGGATTTGGTCGACACCATGGTTAAGCGGTCGACACCTTCACCGACCTAAGTTGAAAAGTCAGCCAAAACTTGGAGAATCCCGATTGGTGGAAGTGTAAGAAATGTTGTTTTTGCTTAATAAAGGACATAAAAAGCATTTGACTGTCATTTTTCCTTCCAGCCACAATTTCTTCCCTATTCTCTCTCGGTTTCACGCCTTGACCAAGGGAGAGTGAGATTGCGAAAAGAAAAGAGGTATTGTGAAGAAAAAAAGGGTGAGGTTAGGCACCATTGAGTGGTAAATGAGTTATTTCAAGAGGGGTGAAGTAAAAAATCCTAAAATTTCATGGAGGCTAAAGTTCAAGGTATTATTCTATCCTCTGAGTTTCTTTTAGGTTCAGTAATGATAAAATGATGGTATTGGTTGAATTGGTGGATAAAAACGAATGATTTCATGTCGATTGTGGTTAAATTAGTTAATTATATACAAGGTTAGAGCTTTGGAGATTCGGTCGAATTTTCGTACGCATTGTCCTTCATAAGAGTTAGAGTATACTCTTAGAGGCATCTATAGCCGTTTGAATCACTCAATTCAGAGTATTTAGACAAAGTTATAGATGTTGCAAGTCAGTATACAGAAACTGGGAGAGAGCTTTACAAGCTTCAAGAGTGGGAAGAGGAATAAAAAGGGCTTCGGGTGAAAAAGGAGGGAAGAAATGGGCCGGAAATGGGTGATATTAAGAAATGGAGTTCTCAGGTTGAATACAGAGTTTGCAACCGAGTTTCGGAGGGGTTGTTTGTGGATGAGAGAAGAGCTTAACCTCCAAAAATGAGGGTAAAAGCTTTAGGGAATCGGAAGTTGTGCATACGGGAGTATCGGGTGCCAAAAGGGTGGTTATCAGAGAAGAAATGAGGGTTGGTCAGAAAATGTAAAGTCACCGGAAATGGAGATGAGCTAATGAGGATTACACGCTTACCCTAAGACCACGAGAGAGTGGCTGAAGACGTGTTGCATGACCTAGCTTACCCTAGCTCCGATGGGAAGCCAAAACCTTGGAGAACCTCTAGGATGTCGCCGGATATTACCCACCGGAGAGCCGAGTCTTGGTTGTCGGAAAAACCACAGTCAAGGAGAAAATGCAAAGCATTTTTGTATTCAAATTTCAACTGAGTACGATGCTCGGTCATGATGGAGTTTTAATCTCCTTCATATGAGGGAGATGGCACCTTGATCAGATGGCTACCAAGGCCCGATTTGGTGCATGCACAAAAAGAGAGGTGGAAAGGACCACCCAACATTTACCCGATTTGGGGGAGACCAATGGGAAGTGGTCTCCGAATTTGGTTCCCCTTCCATCGGTGCCAACCAAAACTCCCGAAAATACAAATCCATGCCAAAAGCTAAAACCCACTCAAAACCCATGGAAACCCACACCAAACTCATGCAAAACTCACAAAACCCTAAATAATTATTTTTGCAAATTTAAAAAGGAAATAAATAAAGCTAAAAAAAAATTTAAAGGGAGGCCGGTCGGGTTTGCGCCATGCTCCATGGGGCCCGACCTAGACTCGGCATGTACCCGGGTTTCCTTCCTCCCTTGCTTCGGCATTGCCTTTTCTTCCGAGGTGTTCCAAGCTCGAAGGTGCCGACCTAGACCCGACATGCTCAATGTATATTTTTGATGTCTTGGTCCAAGTTGCCATTAAAGTGGAGAGACTAGTGAAAAGAAAAAAAAGAAGGGTGTTTAACCAATTTGTTCCCGAAACCACTCCTCCATACAAATCATTTTCGAAGGAGGAACCACAATCCTTTTATGTGAAGCCTTGGTGCATAATGGAAGAGGATAATGATAAAGTATGAAGAGATTTCCATGCTCATGAAGTGACGGGAGAAATCGGTGAAGATCAAGGATTCGAAGAGGAGACTTTCCATACTCATGAGGTGATGGAAGAAATCGGTGAAAGTCTAGAACCCGATAAGGAAATTTTAAATGCTCATGAAGTGGTGGAAATAATTGTTGAAGATCAAGAAACCGAGGGTGAGATTTTCAATACTCAAGAAGGACCACTTTTGGTGGTGAAGGGACAATATGCTAGTTGTCAAAGCAACCAAGAATGGGGACCACGTTTTGGATTCGGCTCAGTTGGACCTCTGAAGCTTTTTGAGCCTTTTTGAAGATCTTCCCGGCCTTAAATCACAACGACGTCTTCTGATGAAAGGTAGCTACTTCCTCAAGCTTTCCAAAGAGGGGTGGAACATTACAATCAAATGCCGTTTGATTAGTCAGCTACAGCAATTACCGATAGCCCAGTGCAAGCAAGCTACCCGGCTTGGACTTCTCAACTTTTTTTCCACCAATTCAGCCTAAGTCCAAATTGAAAAGGAAGCTAGGGTTTGCAGCCAAAGAAAAGGAGAAATACAACTTCTCACGTGGCTGAAGCTATTCTTGGGAAGAAATAAAAGGTTTCATCATCTTTCCTTTTGCGTAATGGGCCAAAGCGGGAAAGCTTGGGAGCCATCCGATTTGGCACATTCTTACTTACCTTTGAGTGCTAGGATTTCGTGAATGGCTCGTTAAATTCCCCCCTTTGCAGCTTGTAATCTTCAGATTTGATTGAATAAAGATTTATCTTTTCAAATTTTATCTCTCCCCCTTTCTACTTTGAAAATGAATGTATATTAAGTTGAATTATTTTTTTCCGTTGTATGTTTAAATTATTAAATGCTTATGAATTTTACTTATAAAAGGTGGAATTGAAATCGTTATTTACGAAAAAATGTATGTTTTTCAATTTGACGAGTTCTATTTTCAACTATTTTTTTTTAAGACGGCAGATATTTTAGAAATTAAAGTAACAAGTGTTCCCCAAATGTAATTAAGTAAGTAAGTAAGAACCCAATAATGGTCTGGTTCTCGGCTCGTAAGTGAGTAAGAGAAGCAGTAAGCGACGACCTGAGAATCGGGTCGTTACAATATGATTTCAAGATGTTCTCGTGCCTTTTGCCCGTTGTAGAAAATAGTCTTTTGGTCATTTTCCTTTCTAGACAGGATTCACAAACTGCAAATGATCCAACATTTAGATCTTTTAAAGGACCATCATTTACTATTCTTTTAATTCTATCTAGATCAATATGACCAAGACGAAAGTGCTAAAGATATGTGCTATCATTGTGAGAAATTTTATGTTTCTTGGACTTAAGCAATTGTACTTTGAAAATTTATGTATTCAGCAGTGATCTAAGTAGACCTTATCACATAAAGTCTTTCCATAAATCCAGAATAAATATCCAAATTATTTCTAGAGATAATAACAGTATTATTATCAAAAGAAATAAAATATAATTGTTCAAATAAGGGAGAAACTGAAATGAGATTTCTAGTAAACCTTTGTACAAAATAAACATTGTTCAATAACAAAAATTTATTTTGAAAATATAATTTTGTTTCTCCAACTACTAAAGCAGATACAAGTGCCTCATTGCCTAGTCTCATAGTAAACTGTTCTTCTACTAACTTTCGATAGGAACTAAGCATTTGCAAAGAACAACAAACATGGTTAGTCGCGTCTGAATCAACTATCCAAGGTCACATATTATTTTCAACTAAACAAGATTCAATAACAAGTAAATCAGATTAACAAGTAAATCAGATTTACCTATTTTCTTATTCTTTAGCTCCTCAAGATATTTTTTACAATTTCTCTTTCAATGACCATCAATTCCACAATAAAAACATTTTCTTTTGGGCTTTTCTTGGTTCGAGTTACTCTTGTTCCCCTCGTTGGACTTGTTATTTTTATTGTAGTTGTCTTTTCTTTTTCCGGTTGAATATGTTTTTTGACCTTGATTTCTTTTCTTAAACTCCTTCCGCTTCTTCACGGAAGATTGAGAGAATGAGGATCTAACAACATTTGCTTCTCTCCTTTTCTCTACAGAAGAAATCGTCTCATAGGTCGTAAGCTCGTTTAGCAACTGAGTCTTATCATAACTCAGTTTGTTCATGAAGTAGTTGCTCTTGAATTGTAAGAAATGTAGGCTTAAGCTTTCTAAAATCATGCTCACTTGGGTAGCCTCATCAATATAAGCCCTATTTATTTCAGTCTCATGAATTGTATTAATCATCATTAACACATACTCTCAAACAGAGAAATCAACTCGCATCTTGCTATTCATGAATTTCTTGACAGCTTCATGGCGAGCTTGGTCAGAAAGGCGACCGAACATGTTTTGAAGAGACTCCATTATCTGATAAGCAGTCTCTATGTTCTCAAATTTTGTGTTGAGAACATCATTCATACAAGCAAGCAAATGACAACGAGCTTTATCATTTGTTGGTTTCCATGAATCAAAACTTTTCACCTCTATTCTTGTAGTATTTTCAGCAGGGACTGGAGGACACTCCTCAGTCAAGACAAACTACAAATTGTCGTGCACAAGAATCAAATTCATGTGTTTTTTTACAGATAACAAAGTTATCTCCAGTCAACTTTTTAGTTGAAAGTAAGTTAATCATGAAAGAAGATATATTGTTGTAGTGAATAAATAAATAAGATTAATATTAAGCATAAAATTCATATGATATATGACATAGTAAAATGATGCATCAACATGCTAAATCATTTAAAGAATTACAAATGGTACTATAATCTCGATACATAATATTTTTTCGTATGGTAAAAATGTTAGTTATTAATAAATTTATTCAAAATATCTCATATTTTCAAAATTTATTAACTATCAATAATTTTGGTCAAAATGTGATTAAAATGTTTAATCACATTTTCATGAGTGTATACCATCGTTTTAGAATTACAAAACTTAACTTATGATTGTCGCCGTAGAATAGGTCAAACATAAAATACATTTTGTAAAACTTATTTCAAGGAGAACAACCTTAATATTGATTTAAGTGAACACTCTCCGTAAGGAAGACGAAATCTGCATGTCACGAAGCCTCACTCGAAACTCACAGTGTTGCATCAACGGTGGAGATCGTTAGACGTTACGCCTAACTACCCGCTCCCACTCATCATTTAAAATTATTGTGATTTTATAGAATATAAAATATTCTATTATACTTTTATAAAAATTAATTAATCAAATTAATTTATTTTCATAAATTGTCAATTTTATGATATAATTATAAAATTAATTATTCTAAATAAACTCTTTATTTAGAATTCCAAAAAATAATGTAAAATTTTAACTATTTAATCAAATTAAAAAAAATTTTTACCATTTGATTTCCATCAATTTTACAAAAAAAATATTTATCCACGACAAATTGTGTTTACATCAAAACACAAAATTTAAGAAAAAAATTCCTAACCCAAATAAGCCACATGAAATTACGATCATTATTTCAATCATGCAAATTCATACATTCAATATTAATAAAATACTTTATATTAATTTAAAATAACATACTCATAATCACATATCACGGTTTTCACAAAATTGTATTATTATTAGTATCATAACAATAACAATAGCTCTAATTCTAATTGTTAAAATTAGGGTTTCCCTCGCATGGCAAAAACACCGGTGTTCGTAACACTGATGACGAGCGAGTTACATGCATATGAAAAATATTTGATCATTAACATGAATGATCATTGGTATGATATAATAATAATTATATGATATAAAAATCACATTTTTAATTTCAAAATAGATTTAGAAGATTTACGAAAAAATACATTTATCCAAAGGATTGGTGATTGATTTTTTATTTGACCTTTGAAACTTCCAATCTTTCCTGTCAATCTTTCTTACATCAAATAATCATGTGTGGACGTGACTAACAAATTGATTTATTTAATTTAGGATAGATCGTGTTCTCAACACTTGATACAATCTATTTGAATTTAGAGAATTTTTCTCTAAAATCAAATCGGAAGATTTCAAGGAAAATTAAAAAAAAAAATTGATCTTTATTCTAGAGAAATTTTCAATTCGCTTCCCATTCCAATTTGTTAATTGTCACATTGGATTTTAAAAGAAACTATTTTCGTAAAGGTTACAAAAATCTCTCTCATTTAAAATTTAAAATTTGATTTTATAAATTATTTTAATGTTTAAAATATTTACAAAATCTAAACTGATTTTCAAAATTTAAATTGAATTTTATTTCATGATATATTTCAACATTTAAAATATTATCAAAATATAAACTAAATGTCAAATTTCAAATTGAATTTGATTTCTTAATATATTTTAACATTTAAAATATTATCGAGATCCAAACTAACTTTCAAAATTCATATTAAATTTTATTTCGTAATATATTTTAACAGTTAAACCATTATCGAAATTCAAACTGACTTTTGAAATTCAAATTGAATTTGATTTCGTAATATATTTAAACATTTAAAAGGTTGTTACGAAGTTCAAAATAAATTATAAATATTCAATCAACGATTGAATACACGTAATCAACTTAAATAAATATTTTTTAAAATAGTTTTTAAAAAAAAACTTTATAAGTTTGTTAATTAATTGAATAAACAATTATTCAATTATTTCATCTAATGAAATAACAAACTTGTTATTGAATATATTAAATAATTAATTCATATCTAATTATTCTATCTTATTTGTTTATGTTTTTATTATTCGAATAGTGATAGAAAGTGTGAGAGAGACTGATGGACCTATAGATTTAAGCTCTAATAATTTTTTATTAATTAATATAAACACTTTATATCAATTAACATAATTATTAACTCTAAAGTAATTTCACTAAATATTTAGAGTTGCACTCTTAAAGACTACAAAGTATATTTACACAAAGGTAATTTCTATTGATATAGTCACTACATATGTATTGACCTCCATTTAGATTAGTAATAGAGCTAGGTTATATCCGTCAACCTCTCATATTACATCTTTATCCTTGACTACCATTGGTTCTTAGTTGAATAATTAATTCATAACAATTATAAATTAAGCGCTAATTATTTGATTCATGAATCAACAAAGAAGAGAATCTATAAAATAGATTTCATTATATCGATGTTAGCATTCTCAACTATTTAGTTTAATTTATTCCCAAAATACAAGGTTTGAGAATTGCATTCCATACAAAACTGTAACGAGCAGATAAAAGAATAAATTAAAACAAAATAAGAGTTTAATAAATACAATGAATTAAAATCATACATATATGACCATCATTATGATAAAATTAATTGTTCTATATTTTATGAAAATTATTAGAATAATATAATTTTATCTTGTATAGTCCTATATAATCAAATTATATAAAACATATTTATCTTATGTCACCACATATATAGTCAGAATGAGACTACACATTCTTAATGAGATAAATTATGTTACGACTGTGTATAACTTGAAAATCTCATACTTTAAATATTAGTCATTGACTTGTTTTGATTATTTGTCTTTATATTTTATCATCATATATTTACAATAGATATGTTAATATAAAGTTTACATAAATAATTAAAGAATTTTTTGTGAACTTTATAAAAACATATTAAATAAAAAAAATATAATAATAATTAATATTAATTTATTTAAATATTTAAATATATTTATTTGTCAGACTCACGCTCTCAAAGACACACTCCCAAGAAGGACATGGTTGACCTTTTTTGCAATTTGTTTCTTGCCAGACCTTGGTTTCTACCGAATAACTTTCCCCTTCACAATCAGTTCGATAAGTTTGATCAGAAATCTTCTCACTTTTACGGAAACATGCTGAAGCAAAACACCGTCGGCACTGATGTGCAACGGCGGGGTGTTTTGCACGTTGGGAACGGTGGACGTGTGCACGAGCTAGATTGGCTCGGGCGTTTGGTGAACGGTGATGGGAATGGTCGGTAATGTGTGGTTTTGCGGAAGCTAGAAGATGGAAATAGTGAGATGGCACGGTGGATATGATCGGATTATTGGGAAGGTTGATGATGGCTCGGGAATGGTGCGGATTATGGTGGAATCAGATGATGAAGATGAAGTCGGACGATTAGGATACTTGAGCAATCAAAGGATCCCAATCGGTAGACCAAGGAGAAGACTCGGATATGACGCACCGAGGCTTGGCAAGGGTTGACGAAGGCTTGGCCGGATATGACTCACCGGAGAAGTAACGTCGGGTTGAGGGAATTATCAAAAAGGCGTAAAACTCTTGTATTGATAAAATTCACTAAGTAAACAAGAAAGTCTAGTGTTCTTTAAATAGACAAAGCTAAACGAAAAGTTAGAGAACTAGTAATCTCAAGCCATCAGATGAATTGGACGTCTAGGATGATTTGGCACGAAGATCTTTGGAGGTGTGGGTGCGCTGTCGGGCTTGCTGGCGGGTGCGGTGCGCTGTCGGGCGTGCTGGCGGGCACGCTGTCGGGTGCGCTCGGCCGAGATATGTATCTCCGAGAATCATGAGATTTTGTGCTTGCGAATCCCCCCAAATCCTCTTGGTTGTTATTTTCCAGCTAAGGCATCTTATCCATGAAGATTTGACACGGGCAAATTTGAAGGATGCATTGGGCTTCCTTGAGTGTTGCATGGACCTCGGCCTCGGCTGTGTCTTGGGCTGAAAATTCGTCCACTTGATGTCTAGGCTTGATCCTCTTCATTCTCTAAGTCTCTAAGTGCTGAAGGGAAATGTGGCGCTCGGCCACTTATTGAAGATGGTCGAGACCCTAATGGGCCGTGTCACGTGGCCCGGTCGATCCGTTGATGGTGCGCGCCGTGGTCTTGTGTCTGGCGTCATGGGCCGTCTTGTCCGGCCTGATGTGTGCGTTCCAGGTGAACGTTGTGGTATGCGGCCCGGTATGCGCGGTCAAGGTTGTGTGTCCCGCGGCATGGGCCGTCATGTCCGGCCAGGCGTGTTCGGTCACGTTCGTGTCCAGCCATGTGATGGACGTCTTGGGCTTTTCTTTGTCGTTCTCCGTGGGTGACTCCGAGGTTATGTTTCCTACAAAACAATCAACTAAGTTAGCATAAAACTCTCAGCCCGATGGGGAGGAGTCCCATTGTACATCAGGCACCTCAACCGATCAGCTGCCGTCGTATTTATATCTCCATCTTGTCCATGATTACGAAGATCAAGACAAACTTTTCTTCTGCGATAAGATCGAGCAGTTATAGAGAAAGTTTGTTGGTTAACGATGAAAACAAATAACTATTTTATGCCGTCTTTGTTTCTGATGCTGTAAAGACTGTAAAAATTAATGTGTAAAAATTCGTATAAATTTTTTGCGTTTGTTGACTAGTCGTATGTTGGATTTTTTACTAGTAATTTGTCAGGTTTCGTTATGTGTAACGTTGAATATTCTCGATCAATGATTTGAATTTTGATCGAGCTGTTGATTTTCAAATCGTAAATTTTGGACGTTTTGGATTAAGTCAATATTTTCGGTTATGTGAAAACATAGTTATTTCGGATAACTAACGATAAAGCCGAGAAGATTGAATCGGAAATTTAATAGTTATCTGATCGGTTTTTATAATATAAATTTATAATATTATATTATATTATTATAAGAAAAGATAACATTAAAAGAAGGAAAAGGTGAAAGAAGAGGGGGATTTTCTGGAAACCGAAACCGAGAGAGAAACCCGTGAGAGAGGTTGAGCGATTTTCGTCGATTCTTCGTCGTTTTCGACGATTCAAGCGTCTATATGTCCGTTTTCACGAGAGGAAGAAGTCTGTGCAAGAAGTTTCGAAGGTAAGCCTGTATTTTGAGAGAAATCGGAGAGAAACCGCGAGTTTGGGGTTTTGATTTCGGTTTTTGAAACTACGGGTTTTCTCATGATTTTTGGTATGGTTGTGTTCGTCTCGTCGAGACGAGTGTTTTGATATAAGGTTTGTCGAATTCGGTGGTCGGACGAGCCGCCGGCGATGAAAAACGTCGCCGGAGCGGTGGCCGACTGGGCGTGACCCGGGTCTGGCCCAATGCGTCAACCCGAATTGGTCTGACCCGACCCGGGTTGACCAAACCGACCCGATTTGATCAAACTGAACCGGTCTGAACGGTCCCGTCCGATTTGACCCGTTTTTTCAGTCGTTTTCATATTTTTTCCTCATGATCTCTAATTTGATATTTATGGGACGTTTCAGAGGACTTACCGGAATTAGAGCCTTTACCGTAGGAGGTTAAAATTCGAAAAAGAGGAAATCTCGTAAATAAAGGTAAGCGGTTTATATTTTCTTGTAATGTTTCATGCATTGTTATTAAATGATTTGATAATGTTATTTTGGTGGATTGACACCGATTAAATGTGACGGGCTTGGTTGTTAGCACGTCTGTTTTGTATGTATATATAGTTTTACTCGAGTTTAAACTGGATATAGTTTTTGATTGGTGTTGTGTTCACATTGGTGACAATATATCTTTTGATTACTTTGTGCTGTTGTATGCAAAAATATCATTAGTTTATATTGTTACTGATGAGTTTGGGTAATAGGGGCAGGTAATGCTCCTTGGGGGTGAGAGAACTTCTAAAGTATGGGTAACAGGGCAGACATGCTCCTTGGGGGCCCAGAGTATGAGTAACAGTGGCAGACATGCTCCTTGGTGGGGGCCTAGAGAACTCCTAAAATATACTGGTTAGGGTATTATTACACGAATATGTAGTCTTCGTGACTGACCTCATGTGCCACGAGCAGTTAGTCCTCGAGACTGACCTCGTGGGTCGATGAGCTGGTTTTCGGACGGCCATTGGTTCTTCTGCCTCATGAGATGTTGGACGTTATGTTCTTCGTCTTTCTTATGTTGTGGCGGAGTTGTCCTTGAGTGACACTCCTTTTTCAGTGAGGTGAATTTATTGTTATTACTGTGAGGGTGATTTGTTGTATAGTCATCTATGTATGTGACGGTTTTGTAAGTACCTCACAGGGGCTTGAAAAGCCAGGTTTTAAATTGGATAAAGAGCATGATTTTATTGATTTTATAATTCATACATCATCTTGCATTTAAACACGTTTCTTTAAAAAAATAAAAATCGTGTTTTAAATTATAATGCATTAAATATAAACTGCTCACTGAGTTAGTTACTCACCCCAACAACTCCCTCATCCAGGTGATTAGTTTCTGCTTGTAGCTGCTGCTGGATGATGTGAATATACTATGAATACTAGTTTAAGTTATATTTTTGTAATAATTGTATTGTAATTTCGAACGTTATGGTTTACCTGTATAATTAAGCACCTTTATGTAAATTATTATTATGTTGTAGATTAACATTTTTATTTGGCCATGAGATTTGTGGATTGTGTTGTTCCTTTTTTTAGTCTTTGGGTCAGCTCGAGTCTACTTTGGTGCATTTGGTCAACTGGCTTGACGTTTTCTGTTTCGGCCATACTTCGGGTCGTGACAGATGCCGTCTTTCAATCAAGAGCTGAGTAAACTATTCCCGGAGAAGGACAGTTTTGCACCACTTGGGTCGATATCTTTTCCATCCCACGAATCACGTATGGAGACTAATCATGCGATATTATCATGCCTATTTGAGCAAGTCCGAGGAAAAGATTGGGATTCAAGTGAGAATCTTCGAGGAAGCTGGCGGTCTGTTTCCACACGTGATCGATCAAATTCTCAGATTGCGTATATAAAGAGAATTTACTTTCGGAGGTAGATAAACAAGACTCTGTCATTGTTCGATCAAATATCGATATCAGTTCTAGTGACGTTTCTAGATTCTGGGTGTAGGATCGAGATTAACCTGAGAGGAGGGGGGGGGGGGGGGGGGG
>QAOC01030572.1:0-47492 GCA_003255005.1 Begonia fuchsioides
CCCGGAAAAATCTTGGACCGAACGAACAATAACTCGATCCACAAAAGGACCGAATGGCTCAACCCTTATCGTCTATCTCATTCTTTTTGCACAAAACTCGCTCTTCCCGTTGGAGAATTTTTGTCGATCTCCAATTCCAACTCCGTTTCAAATTCGGTAGAAATTGATAGTTATAAGATAACCTAATTTCAATTCAATTATTTTTGGTTAGGTTCATGTTCAAAACCAACCTAATTTGAATTGATCGTTTTAATTAGAGAACCAAAAACTTATCCAAACTGAAACTGAGTTAAGAAGCTCGGTTAGGGTATTTCTCAATCAATTTTTACGCGTTAAATTCATTAATTAACCGTTAGCGAACAAAACCCGCAAGTTTTTCACCAAAAAAACCGGCCAAACTCTCGGGTGGATTTGAAACAGGCGGTTGGGTTCGGTCTATCCACTCTTGAGTATTTTAAGGGTCGTCTTTCTCTCTCTTTTGCCCTGGCTCTGGCATTGGATGCTGTGACAAGTTGGAGAAGAGCAGAAATGGAATCTACTTCGACGTTGAATGGCCGCCATTATCATCCCTAACCACCGTTTATTGCGGAGCTCAAGGCTGCCAGGTTTTCTACTTTTATATACAGGTCAAACTCACCTTTTTCCTCTCTCTCTGCTGTAGTTTTTATCTACGTTTTTCTCCTTTTTGTGACCCTTTGAGCGGCCATTGATGACGAAAATTCTTCCTTCTTGTTGAAATTATCAGTCTGAATTTCTTGCTTTAGACTGTGTTTTGAATCTCGCTGCCTGCGTTGCTAATTCTGTTTGAATTTTCTTGTCCGTATTTGTAATAGTTCGTATGGAAAAGTTGTTTCTGATGAATGAGGAATGCAATGCTGCTCCAATTACCTGGAAATTCTCATCGTTTGACGAGGACTTCTTTAAGCACGACCTGAATTCTGCGTCTGATCGGCTTCAGAGCGGTTTTTCGGGTGCGGATTGGGGGAATTCGGTGGAATTGTGCGATCCTCTTGAGTCTGCTTTGAGCTCCATTGTTTCTTCTCCGGCGGCGTCTAATGTCGGCGCTAGCTTTAATTCAACTGGAGATAAACTAATGGTTAGAGAACTAATAGGGAGGCTGGGAAGCATTTACGAAGTCGGCGACATTCCAAGGACGGAGCACATTTGGAGAAAGAAGGACAATGCTAACCCCTCGTATTACAGTACCCCATTGAATTCTGCTCCGAAGCTCAATCTGTCTATGAAAATTCCAGAAGTCAAAGGTCATTCGTCATTTTTTGCTACCAATGCTCTAATCCATCCAAGCTTGAAGCGATTTTCTTCTGACCCTGAGTTTGCCGCCAAAACTGCTATGTATTCATCCTTAGCCGCCGGAAATGGAGGTTCAGGTAAAGAGATTCCGACGATTCATGATGTTGAATCTCAAATTGCTATTCAAGAGCACAGAAATAGCCCGATCCAGCGTCGAACATCACTTTGTAAGAAGTCGAGAAAGTTGTCGAGAGCTCTTGGCCGTGACAATGCAGAGATAGGCGACTCTCGAGAAGGATCTTCTTTGTCTGAGCAAATCTCGTGCAGCGAATCGGCCATGAAAGAGAAAGATGAAAATGATTTGAACGACAGAAAAAGAAAATTGATTTCAAATGTCATCTCACTAGAAAAACCACCACCTCCCTCTAAAATCGCCAAGGTAATTTTCCTTGATGTTCTTTCCAAGTTTCTGTCATGTAAGTTGGTCTCAAACAAACTGGAAAATCAATGCAGATTGAAGGTAAAAACGAAAGAACAAATCCAGGCGAAACTTCTGCAAGTAAAAATGATGGAACAAAGATGAAAACAGAAACAAACGAAGGCAAAAAATCAGGAGAAGATGAAAGTCAGAAATGTACAAAGCTTCCGGAGCCTCCAAAGGATTATATCCATGTCCGAGCAAGAAGAGGTCAAGCTACAGACAGCCATAGTCTAGCAGAAAGGGTAAGAAAACTAATGCAAAATCTTACCATCTTCCTCATTTTGCAGCAGAATCAGCATCCACTAATCTGAAATTTTTACATTCTTACTCAGGTTAGAAGAGAAAAAATCAGCGAAAGGATGAAGTTTCTGCAAGATCTCGTCCCTGGTTGCAACAAGGTGAAATAAAACTCCATAACCATGGCTTCAGAGTTCTGAAATGTCATCTTTGATTCTGCACTTTCTTCACTGAATTGTTCTGAATTGAGCTTGGTTTCTTTAGGTGACAGGAAAAGCAGTGATGCTTGATGAAATTATAAATTTCGTTCAATCGTTACAACGCCAGGTTGAGGTAAAACGCTATCTGTACTGAAATTCTTCTAAGCATTAACACTTAAAAACTGCGTAAACTCACTCACTTTTTTCTCTAATCTCATTGTTTAAGCAGTTTCTTTCAATGAAGCTGGCATCAGTTCCTCCAAGTATGAATCTGAACAGGGAAGCTCTTCTATCGAGAGATGTAAGAAAAATCGCCATCGACAAATTCATAGTTCCACATTTTTCTTTCATTAGCTAATTCTCTCAATTAATTCATAAAAACAGATCATTCAATCTTGTGCATCTTTACAACATATTAAAAATCCACTGGATTCCTCTTCAACGGCATTCGAAATCGACTGCCAGAGAGTTCCTTCTGAGACAGAGATCTCATATCCAATAAACTCTCAAAATCCATTTCTCTGCAGAAATCCAGACATTCAGACAATTAATCTTAATGGATACATTAAAGATGATGATCAACAGGTAAAATCACAGAAGCCCAGCTTCTGATCAACAGTTGTTCTTTCTTCAGTAATGTGACACCTTTTTCGAACCGTTTTCAGGTCTTTTCTAGCTGGGAAGATGACCTTCAAAGTGTAGTTCAGATGGGGTTCGGACAAAATCAGCAACAAAACTCGAGGTCTTAGAACACAATCCATGGCAGAAATATCGATGATGAACAAAACTTTCAGGAAGCAATATTCCTGGTTGATTCAATCATTAACTTAGTGAAAAGAGAAAAATTTCTCTGTAATCTATTTACGCATTAATCCTAGCTTATGATTTCCTGCTTGTACAATCTCTGTTTCTTGATGGAAAAAGTTGAAAAAAAGAAACTTCTGCTGTTGATTTCACTACCAGAAAAATACTGTCTGATTTCTATCTCTATCTCAGCATCCAAACAAGAACAGTTGCCATCCATGGTTGGATTATATTATGTTCGGTGAGTTCAAATTGTTGTAAAATAAGATTCCTACGTGAAACCAGCTGGTAATTGGGGACAAATGAGAATATTTTATTCATTTTCTTCTGATTTTTCTTCTTTCTTATCATTATTTATGTGCATTTAATTTGAGCTGCTTTAAATGATGCCATAACTCTTTAAAGTTGCAGAAGGATTTCCAGCCAGCCAACCAACCACAACTCAGAATATCCACACTCAGATCTCTTCCTTCCTGCTAACCAACCAACTCCAAGGAAATTTCTGGTAAGTCCAAAAATGGAAAATATTTTATGTTTTGTTTTAAGATTCCAGCCAGTGCCAGAAATGAGTGGCTAGGGTTTTGAAGGCCCGTCCTGTAACCCTATCCCACAGTGAAGCTCGACTTGAGCTGATGTCGAAATGGGTCCACCATTGGAGACAATGCCACGAGCTTTGTGTCTCATGGTCGTCAATGACAGTGGGTGGACTCCCATTTTCACCAGGCTGCTAAGCTTTTTGATTGTCTGGACTGTCTGGTTTAGTCATCCACATGGAAGACTAGGGTTTCAGTCCAAACATATACTGCTTCTCTGCTGCATTTGGAGTTTGTCCCCTTCATGCTCTTCCCTGAAAAACCAAAGAATACATGAAGAGAAACAAATTACTTATTTTGTTTTAATGATAAATTATCGTACCAGTTTTTAATTTTTGTTAGATTTTCTACGTAAAATTCGTGATAAAAGATCCGTGATTCACCAACATTACATCGTTTTGAGTCGTGTCAATCTGAAACTATTCATGCATTAAAGAATTTGTCTTTTTTTTTGTAGCATTCAAGATTTTTGTCTCATTTTATGAATTAAGAATGGGGAATGACAAGTTAATGTCGCAGACAGTTGGGATATTGTCTCATCTGGGTTACATCCACATGTTCTACAAACTTTGGCCTAAATAGGTTGCATTTTAACGATCGAGAACGAGGTTTCGAGAAGGGGAAGATTAAAACACTCGAGAAATTCAACGGCTAGAGATCGATGGAAGATAATGATATTACGATTGACGAATGGTTAAGCTTATTTCCGAAGACATATTTATCACGAGAGAGACATGATTCATATGAATTTCTTAAGCTGCTGGTAACTTTCGTGCTTGAGATCAGCAGTGGGCTTGTGCCGACAACACAGAGGCCCATTTAGACGAAGCAGCAGGCCCAACAGCCCAATTTCAAGAATGGCCAGCTTAGCATTTTAATTAGAAATAAATATCAATTTTATTACTGAACTATGATGGCAAGTACCTCCAAGGTCTATTGACATATTTAACTTTACTATAATTTTAATAATTTACCCAATTTAGTTAAGATAATTCATCAATTAATAGTAATAAAAAAATTAAAAATATTTTATTTAATGAAAATTTTTGTTTTCCAGTAATAAAAATATAAATAGACTATTATAGAAATTTTTTATTTCTTTATAAGTAATTAAATTATTAAATATATAAAAAACATTTTAAAGTTCGAGTTTTTTTTTCAAATTTCGAGGTTTTTTGAATATTTTACAATTATTAAATTGACTAAACATGCTAACCAAATGATGACGTAATATTATCATAATTATAATAAAGTTTAAAGTTTTAGAAGATTTGAATTTCATTTAATTAACCTTAAAAAATGCATTTTTCGTGCTATCCAAACCGACGTGGCACGCGGTTCGCGTTGAAAGGATGCAAGAATTTGCCACGTTATCTCTTATTCACGTACCCAAACACACCCAAATCCCCAGACTTGATAAAGAGCAAGAACCCTTCTCCCCACTCGCCTTCACAACCGGCTTTCAATTACTGGACACCAACTGACAATCCGGCATTTATGGCGTCGATAAGATCAACGGCGGTCCTCCTCTCCTGCCTCACCTTCCTCGCGGCGGCCTTGGCGGCGGGAAGTTACGGCGGCAAACTGGGAGGGCGGTCGGAGATAGACAACGTGAGGGCGAACAAGGAGGTTCAGGATCTCGGCAAATTCTCGGTGGAGGAGTACAACCGGAGCGGCGGCGGAGGGAGCGACGGCTACGGCGAGCTGAATTTCATAAAGGTGGTGAAGGCTCAGAAGCAACTAGTTTCAGGAATTAAATACTATCTGACTATATCTGTGACTGATCGGAACGGAGTGGGGAAGATGTTCGACTCCGAAGTCGTCGTTCAGGCATGGCTGAAATCCAAAAAGTTACTCAGCTTTTCCCCTTCGAAAAACTGAGAAATTATAGACGGTTTGAATTCGAACATGTCTCTGTGTTTGAATAGCTGACCTGTGTTCTTTCTGGTAGTGTGGATTTAGATTACGGTGTTTGGCTGAATATATGCGGGCGTGGGGTTTAAGAAGAACAATAATGTTTGCTGTAACACATGTATAATTTATGAATAAGATTTTACAGACTCGAATGCTTTACATGGGTGGTTTAATTTTCAAATATGGTGTGGATATATTTTCTTGCAATCCGGAAAAACTTGTGAAATAATGATTTAGACAACCTCAAATTGATCGCTAAATTCTATTTTTGAAACCAGCATTCATGTAGAACCAGCTCATCTTCCACTCCAAACCAAAATCCTGTTGCTTTCCCATGTCTTCAATGTCGTTCAGAACACTGCTACCGAATTTAAGATTTTTAGGCATGATTCATGCAAAATATGAGATTTTTAAGTTGAATCATAGCAGAAGTGAGTTTGTGATAGACTTGACTGACCGGGATGAGTGAATGATGAGTTCATAGTTTATCTGGGTGAGCCGGCCAAGAAAACAATCAGTAGAACAATCAACAAAAGTATGGAATCACATACAGCTTTAACAAAATGATTCCGATGATTCATATATTTCAAGGAAATCAACACAAAACTTAGAAATTCTTCAAAACTTAACCATGGCCAAGAAAATTTTGGGTCAGTCTACACCAGATTTAGTTGTTGATATGGAATAAAAAGTAACGATGGATGTGAACTTGCTGGAAAATCAGAAGCTTGAGTGGGTTACACGAACACCAGATTCATCATTGATCCAATCTACGGCTCTTTCTTGCACAGTTCATGAATTTCATAGCTCTTTGTTCATGAAATGATTCTGGTGGGAAACAGTGAACTCCAGGAATTCACTCTTCTTCTTTTTCTTTTTTCCAAAATTGCAATATTTACTCACCGCAATTGCAAATTCAATTTGTCCTGTCAGTACAAAACTCATCATTTCGTTCTAATACCAATTGTTGAGAATCGCCAATAATTGGAAAAGTGAAAATAAACACGGAACAACATAAACACCCAGATTTATGTAGAAAATTCAAAACATGAAGGAAGAAAACACGAGAAGAGAAGAAATCAAGATATAATGAGTTTTACGACGAAAACATCAATATATAAAAAATAAATCTAAAATCTTAATATCGAATATACATTCCGACTCGGCTTACTTAGAAGTTAATCACCAAATTTCACCGGAGCTTATTCTTGCTGTTAGTGTGTCATTCAGCCGTGGATTCTCGCATTAAGTTGATGATCTTGCATCAGAATCTAGAACAGTGCGGGAAGATAAACATCCGTCTTTTTATTTTCTATTTTTTATTGGGTATGGCGGGAAATTGTTTTTCTTGGGTAGCAAAAAAGCCCAGCCCAAATACGATCTTTTTGTTGGGCTGAAAGAATTGAAGGGTCAGAATGTAATTTCCAATTTATGCTTTATTTTGACAAAATATGATATTTAATTCATTAAATAAATCAACCACTATTACCTTAAGAGTTATAATAAGATACCCTCTTCTTTATTTTTTTTTTTTCTAATTTACATTCTAAAATGCCAAACATGGATGGGTTCAATCAATTGCTATTAGTTATCAAAAATACAAATTATATTTATCAGATTTGCTACAACAATCATATATCGATAACTTAATGTATATAATACGAATGCAATCTTATGATTATCCATGCCTTAAACACTTACAAATTTTAGAGGCCGCAATGAATATAGGGTTGGACACCGTCCAATTCAATCCAATATTGGTCTCGAAACTGGCTTTTGGAGTTTTGGATGCCGCTCTAATTTTTCAAAAAAATGGACACTTTTCATAAAACAAAGTAATAAATTGTGCGCTAAGAATAACATAGTATACACAAGAAGATCGACATCGTCTTTTTCTTTTCTAATTTTTATTTTAATTTCAAAGATAATTTCTTAGACTCGTTCAAATCAAATTGCTTGAATCGGACAATTCGAACCGAGGACAAGGACCTCTCGAGAAGAACCATTATCATGCCTCACTTTTAGTTTCAATTTTAATTGCATTTCACGCTACAAATCCCATCCTCATTCAATAATTGGGAATATGTGTAAAGCTTTTTTTATTAATTAACGCAATTTATTTTTTATAATGGTTTTGTTTAATCACAGCGTGATTGAAGGAAATATGTAGGTGAGGTTACGAACTTATTTATTCATTATTGGAGAAAATAATTTCTACTAATTAGAAATATATATATATATAATGATTGAACAAATTCTCCACTACCTCCACCAGGCACCAATAATATAAATCGTGATGGAGACATTTGAGGTCACAAAATCAAAGCAGATCATCTTCCTTTCCTACCCATTACATTTAATTTGAACCTATATTAATCAAATTGAATTTCGTCGCACATCAACATGTGTTCATGCATTAGCAGTGTCAATAAGTCGGATCGAGCATGTCTGGCTCTTCAAACTTAGAAAACTTTGAATCGCTGAAACTACGGAACTTTTCAAATAGAGCTTGATGAGCTTGTCAATTTTATTGAGCTTAGTTTAGCAAATTAAATATACACAATTAATGTTATATTATATAAATATGATAAAAATAAGTTTTATATTACAGAAAACAATAATAAACAGTTATTAAGGTTACGTAAATATATTATAATCATATTTAATGCAAACAAGTTTCCTTAATTATAATATGTGAATTACTTGTCATTTTTATAATTGGCAACGACTGTAGACAAAAATAAACATATAAACATATGTTTTACAAAAAAAGCAAAAATACAAACCCTAGTAAAAATCACTTTCATGCATTATCATCATCGTTCATGCAACCCCTCTATCGTCCTCATCGTCAACATCTCCGGCGCGACCAGCGAGGTTTCCACGACAGTCTCCGGCTTCCCGACCCGGCTTTGATTCGGGTCTGAACCCGCTCAAATTCTGTATACCCGCATGGAATCGTAATCCCACCTTGTTGATGATGACCATATTCTTCCTCAGCCTCTCTCAGAAGCTCACCGAAAAGGGGATGGTTAAAGTACACGACAGGGACCAAAACCCGGTGAAAGTCGCCATCTTTTCCGCCGACGTAGACGGCCAGATGACCTTTAGGAACCGCTTCCTTCTTCTCCGTGACTTGGTCTGCGCCTCTTAACGGAACGTAGCCGGAGCTGGGTATTGATGAGCAGAGAGACGCCGCTCCGGTTGATATCCACTTCATCAGCTTTGAAATCGGCTTGGTTTTGGACGGAGGAGAAACCGGGTTCAGCCGGTGATACCCACGACCCGACCGGATACTGGTTTTTCTGAATATCCATTTGGAAATCCGGATCAGGCGCTTTCCTAGCTTGAAACCTCTAATCCTCGTCATATCAAATATCTATTCTCTCTTTCGTAACAGAAAATACGAAGAATCTGGTTTATTTTCTGCTTTTCCGGCGGGTAAAGGTGAGAGAAACTTAAATGGATGGAGCTTAAGAGAAGGGCCAAGGGTCGGCGACCGAGATGATAAGTCGGAAGAGAGTAAGACAGACTTCGGAGAGGGAAGTGGGTATGTTAGACATATCGATTTTGATTCGCAGATTGAATAATCATCCGAAAAATAGCCTAAAACTGGAAGAAAAAGAGAAAAGTTCGATCAAGAAATCAGTTTCCGGTGCCGGAAAAGAGCCCTTTTACGATGAGAACGGAGGTGGAACTACCTGAAAGTTACACAGAGAAAGGGAGCGGCAATTCATTCAATCTCGTCGAGGATATCCTGCGCCTCGATCGATAAATAGGAGTTTATGGGTCAATTTATAATATTAAAATAAATGGTGAATTATTAAAGCAATTTATTAAATTTATCAAATTAATAATATATATTACGGAGGACTTTCAACGAAATACATTTATAGAAGACATGTATTTTTAAGTCTATCATTTAATGAGAGGATGGAAAAATTAAACAAAATATAAAAAGTAATGATAGATTTATTATCTAATTTAATACACTTTATTTGTACATCATGATGCAATGTTTGTGCGTTATTTTTAATTAATATAATAATGAAAATGAGTTATAAATAATCAAATTAAAGAACTGATTACTTACTCAATGTGGAGTTTGATTAAATTCATAAACTCGAATGGAAAAAACTCAACTACGGAATTAATCTGTGACTAAAACCTAGCGAAATCTCATAGAAAGGTCAAATTTATATAATTTAATTAGACTAATATCAATCATTTTCCAATAATTAATCTGATTGATTCTTAAAAGTTTTAAATAACAGAGAATTGGTAAAAGGCCGAAGGAGTTTTTGGTCAATAGGGATGTTGACTTTCGTTTGAACCTGAAATCTGATTGGGCGTTGAAAAGTCCATCCTCTTTGAAACATTCCTGAAATTCAGCCACGCATTTACGAAGCAATTGCTGTAGCAGTTACACGTCATCACAATCAAGACAAACAACTGGACTACTATGATCGCTCCACCAAACTTATTGCATGTGCAATAAATATCTCATTTTTCCAAAATTTACGGAAATTAATATACCCCCTTCCGTGACATGACTCGTCGTCAAGTTTGCATCACCAAACTTCTTAATTAATTCTCTCAATTTAGAGTTAATATTAATTATAATATTGTAATTAACGGTTAGAGACATGATTGGCCACGTTTTTCCCAATTTAGATTATGAATTTTAATCTATTCCCATCCATATTTAGATACGATCTTGATTTAGCCTAAAATGAATTTCGATACAAATGTAATTGAGGTGTTGTGTAGTGTTTGATAATTAGGCAAGTAATCGTCAATTTCTCTTTTTGTCAGATTAATTAAACCAATCTTAGTATTAGTTATTTCAAACTAGACCGGACCAACGTTTTGGTTGAGTTTGGGATTGGTTCCTTAGTTTTTGGCCTGCCTATGGGCTTGATTTCATGGCTAATGTTCGAATTTTATGCCTAGTCCAAGTTGGATTGGGTCGATTCCAAACCCATAGTTCAATTCGGTTTCAAAAGCGTTTCGGCCTCCAAACCGTGTCTCGCTTCTAGATGGCTGGAAAAATAATTGAACATCCGATTTTGGTGTTTACTGCTAAGAGATAAAAACCTTGCCATTTCTTAATTGTCTAGCATAATTATTAGCAGCAATGATATTTAAGAATTTTTATCGATTGCTACAATTTCATGTACTATAAATGTTGAATTTCTAGTGCTTCAAAAACAATATTTTCTGTTTTGGACAATATTGCGTACAACTTTATTTAATTATGTTTAAAATGTGTTGTACTGGTAACCCTCACTACCACACTAGCTATTGGAAAAAAGCCTCGATTTTTTCCTCGATTATTTAATTACGAAAAACGATCGTTTTGGCTGCAAAGTATGTTTACCGAGACTCAAGTCGAAAAACCTTTTGCTCTATCGTTAGAGGTTGAGAGATCATTTCCCTCCCCAATCACATGCTTTACTTGTCTGCCATACGGTACAACTAAGCTCGAACATAATCTGGCTATCCATTACGTATTATAATGCTGGATTCTGATGTCGTCAGGTACTAATAAAGCTCAAAATCAAGAATCACGAACCATATCAAGATATTGAAGGGAAAAATGAGCAAAAAATATTAAAAAAATGCGTTCGAATGAGCAAACATGCACGACGTGACGATTGAGGCACGTAGAGGCGCGCAAAAATGAAGCATTTTTGTGTGATTATTTCACCTTTGAAGGGGTTCGAGTTTGATTGCCTCATGGTCGTCGTCACTTTTGGTGTAGGTTTGTTCAACAGTATTCTATTCTATTGTCGTAGTCGTACTAGCAAGTTTTGAGTAATCGAGATATTTTTAACTTTATTGTTTATGTTCAAAATAAATCTCAAATTTCGCACAAAGGATGAATTAGACCTTCAATTTCTTTTCACAGAACTAAATTCAAATTTTGCACAGAGAACAAACTAGACTGACCTTTCGCTGATCTTAAGCAAATATCATTGATAATGTAATTTATATAAACTTTAAATTATTAAGTTTAAAAGGCATTAAAAACCGAAAAAAAAGAGACTAAACTCGTGTCTAAAAAACTAAAATTAACCCGGAATTGAATCTAAACCATCTCAAACTTATTCTAAATGAAAATTTCAAAACAATTGGAACCAAAAGTGCGCACAATAAAAACAAATCGTTACCAAGTTTCATTTGTTAGCGGGGGCTGCAATGATCATTTTATTGAAAACATCAAGATTAAACTGAAACAATTCCAAGAGTTAACTCTATAAAATCAGAGTTAAGAGTCACGAAGAACCCCGTTGCATATTTTTAAGCATTTTAACACAGTTAATGTTCTGCAGCAAAGCATTAATTGAAAGAATAGATTTTTCAGGTAAATTAATCACTGCTCAACTTGATTAGAAAAAAAGGCCTGAGCCTAGAGCTAATCTTTTCAACAAGTGTAAACAGGCATGCAATAGCCCACCTGAAAGCCGTTGGAGCCTGGAGGAGCAGAAAAGTCTAGTCTAGCAGAAGCTAGACATCGTTGAAAACTAAGAAAGAAAACTACTATTTACCCTACCCTCTTTAGGGTATTTCTAGAGAGATAAAGTAAGCAGAAAATGAAACACCTTGTTGCATTAGAACTGGATGACAGGTCGTTGAAAAAGTGGAATAGGTTTTGAGAAAACAAACATTATATGAATGTCAGATAGCCACCATTTTCGTTGCTGCCAAGTTCAGGTTATCCGTGAAACCCTAAAGTCTGGCAAGAAAGAGAGAAGTTGCTAACAGAGCTGGGGAGAAACTTAAACTGAGTAGATAAATGTAGCTAAAAAGAAAATTAAATTAGTATAAATATGTACTAGAGTAAAAAATTCTCTATACAGATTTGGTTTTTTCAGTTATTCCTTCACTTTGAAATAATTTTTTTAAACAAAAGTAAATAAAAGAGACCATAAGAAATAAATAGAATTTATAGGCCTTTTCTCTGTCGTTTGCTGTAAATGACAACTATTCTGTAGATGTATGAGAAGGAGAGGAAGGTCTGAGTGGTCAAATCGATTCGCGTACAGCATTAGAAGCTGGCTTTATTTTCTGTTGTTTACTGGGGATTAATATGCTGGTTAATAGCCAAAAAGGGTTTCGTTTTGGGTATTTCAGCAGTATTCGAATCAGAAATTTAGCACTAGTTGAGGAAATAAATATGCTCATAATCTGTTTAGAAAGTAATGGATGGAGCATGGATGAGGTTTAGAGATGTATCACGAACCAGAGAGTATCCTGAGCTAATAAAAAAATATTTATTATATAGCAAACTATATTTTGAAATAAATATTCAAATAAATGATTCAAATGTAGTAGAATTGATAATGAAAAATGAAAGAAGAAATAAATAATTTCTGATCAAGAAATACTATAACAAATTAAAATATCAAATAAGATATAACTGAGCTCAATCTTGCATTAGCGGATGATTTTCTTTCAATAATGAATTTCTTTCAATAAATTCTCCGAGTAAATTTGTTAAATTACTTGAGTAATAATTTTAAATTTAATAATTATAAAACATAATGAAATGAGCAGGGATTACAAACAAGACTTATACATCTCAAACTCACAAATATTTATATATTGAAAGAAAAAACCAATGCAAACAAGATCGTTTCGTAAGTAAATGGAGGATAAATGATGGCGGGAGGGAGGAAGAAGAGGGAGAGCCCAGGTTTGAGGGCTTTATCTAAGCAAGAAAGTTAACGAAGATGATTTGATTTGATGGTGCAAACTGCAACGAAGAGATCCGAACCCTAAATCTTAGAATGGAATTGCCGAGGATCGAGGAAAGCCAGAGACCCTCTTAACTCTGAAAACAACCCATGAATGACCTAAAGCTAATCTCTCATGGAAACGTCCCTCTCTCTCTCTCTCTCTCTCTCTCTCTCTCTCTCTCTCTCTTCTTCGTGCAAATCCATTTGAAATGCCATGCCGACCATACATTATCTTTCTCTCTCCTTTTGATAGCCATGTCATGGCAGATGATCTACAGCTTTTACGAAGCAAATAAATTTCGAATAGTTTCCTGCCTGCTTGTTTTTGTTAATGAAGAGACGCCATGGAAATTCGAGGGATGTAACTCTTGCTGATATGAGTGCGTTCTATCTTTGTTTATAAATTTAGGGTTTCATCCATCAAACCATACTCTTGCCTCCTCCTCCTCTTACTTCAGATCCAGAAGCAAATTCTGCAAATCCATCACCGAAATTCCACTGACCCATCAATCCGGTCAATCAAATCAGCTCCGAAAAATCGAGAGAGAGAGAGAGAGAAACTGGCTTTCTGAATCAAATCAATACGAAAATGTCGGTTTCATCGGACCACTTCTCGCCTTTAGACCAACTCCGCTACGCCTATTGCAACTTCTGCGACACTGTCTTGGCGGTAGCCATTTTTGTTGATGGAGTTTTTCTCTTATCTTTCATAGATGATATTATAAATGGCATAGTTTCGCGTCTAAATTTATCTGGTTTTTGTGTTTTTTAAGGTGAGTGTTCCTTCTAGTAGCTTGTTCAAGACTGTTACCGTTCGATGCGGCCACTGCGCCAATCTTCTGTCGATGAACACGCGGGGCCATCTTCTTCCAGCTTCTAACCAGCTTCATCAGCTCGGGCATTCTTTCTTCTCCCCTCATCAGAATCTTCTGGTAAAAACGAAACAAGATTAGGGTTTTTTCTAACAAATTTTAAAAGTTTCATGACAGTTTTATGCTGCTGATATGATAGGATGAGATGAGAAATCTGCCTTCAAATTCAATGCTGAGTCTGCCAAAGCCTACAGATCAGCCTACTATGCCCATGATTAGAGGAGTTGAAGAACTTCCAAGGCCTCCAGTTGCAAACAGACGTATGAAAACACTTCATTCAATCTCTTCTCATTATTTTATTTTTTATCATCCATTTTAATCTGAATGGATTTCGTAACAACACCGATCTAATCTTGGGCTTAAATTTTGTAGATAGATTAAGAGGTTTATCTGACTTTTTCTTCGGTTTCTTGGTTGATTTTAGATTATATGTACACTGTATTTTCTTTTTTGGGAGGGGAGACCGAAGAACAAAAGGATGAAGAAATTTAGGGTAATAATGAGGCAATGATATAACCACAGAGACGTGATGGTAGAGGACTGAAATGGCAGAAAAAAGACCTAAAATACAGAAAGAAATAATACAAACAAAAAAGTCTGCAAAAAAACTGACGACAATTTCTTTGTATTTTCTCTCTGTCTCCGATTTCCAGCTCCAGAGAAGAGACAAAGAGTCCCATCTGCCTACAATCGCTTCATCAAGTATGTCCTGCTTTATGTTTCGCCATTGCAGATTTCTTCGATCTCTTTTATAAAGTTTTACATCAAAAACTTTGCAGGGACGAGATTCAACGAATCAAAGCTCGCAATCCTGATATAAGCCATAGAGAGGCTTTCAGTGCTGCTGCAAAGAACGTGAGTTTTCAAAAACACTCCATTCTACGTTCATTAGGGTATCTTTTTCTTGAACAGAAAGAAAGATTCTTCAGAGCTTTTAATAATTTAAGATTTGGTTCATTGTTCATCTGTTTTTCCAGATTTGAGATCTGCATTACATTCTTCTGTATAATCACATGACTGATTAAAGCTTCGACACTGATTTTTGTTTCTTTTTTCAGTGGGCCCACTTCCCAAACATTCACTTCGGGCTCATCCCTGATCAACATGTGAAGAAACCAAACATATGTCAGCAGGTACAACTTCAGTCTGTGATTTCATCTTCCATGTTCTATTGTTTTGAAGTATGTGAAAATAAAAAGTCTACCTAAAACCAGACGAAAGGCGTAGTTATTAATGGTTTTTTGACAGGGTGGAGAAAATCTGTTGATGCAAGATGGTATTTTTAAGGAGGGTCTCTGAAGGCTTTGTCTTTGTAGAGAGAGAAAGCTTGTTACAGTAAAGGAGAGAGAAATGGAGATCTAATGCTTTATCAAGCTTGTTTTTATTAACGTGAGATCTAACGCTTGTTTTACCCTGAAAACTCTCGATGTTTTTCCACTTCGTAAATGTAGGATTTCTTGCTGTTTCAACGTCTTCCATTTTGGAAAATAAAGGGCATCAGAAATTAATTTGAGACCGTCTTTCTGCCATCTTACTAAGTTAAATTTCACTCTATGCATCAATAATTGTTTGAAATAAAGTAAATGTAGCATTATTTGAACCCAAGTAAAATTGGGGCCGAGAGATTTAGAAAACAGAGCAGGCCAGTTCTGAGTTTGGGCTTTTAATGTTCTTTGATTTACCCAAGTGAGCTCGGCCCATACTCAACCACGGTCCTGAACCATCCCCTACTGTTTCAGTTCCAGAAATTTAGAACCGGAACCACCAGTTTCGCCCAGGAAGCGGTCCTTCACGGGTTTCACGGGCGAGTTCTAGTTCCGATTTAGTTCCAATATATTAAATTTTGCGTCTGTTTTTAACAGAGTTTGTCTAGTTCGGTTAAACCGAATTTGGGTTTAATTTTAGACCCTCGGTATGGTTTGGTTGTCATGGGTTTCGACCCCAAAAACCCTGAACCGATCCGTGATCCTGCCCTTGTCCCCTTTATGCAAAAGGAGTGTTTCTTTCTTCTAAACTTCTAAAGATCTTCACAAAGTCGATTTTTTGTCCTGACTCGGTTTGGGAAGGTTTAAAGTCCTGGCAGCGCAAAATGCAGAGAAAACACAGCAAGAATAATAACACAGAGAAAAAACAAAGTATGCATTGATGAATTTGCTTATGATCAAAACCATGAAAATGGCAGCAAGAATATCTATACACCTTGGATGGCACAGAGGACCTTTCATTAAATTACACAAAGAAGAAGAAGAATGTACCATTTTGTTCGCCCTACAGCTCGAAAAATGCAATCTTTGCTTCTCAGTGATCGTGATTCTCCGGCCGGCCTTCGTCTGCATTGGTCGGAGGACATAAATATACCCGAGACTGAATCATTGTCCGACAAATTTTGAAACCTGGAACGACGGTATATCCGACCTTTGGTCTTGTTCTTCCTGTCTGCGAGTATTTCTTTGTTACATCTTCCATGAAAACCATGGAAAAATCAGCACCCCTTTCCACTCGAAAGATTTCAACTATCGGATCGAACGAATATGCCAGCTTGTGCAGTGTCCATATCGAGCTGGCCATTTTAACAAACAGGTTGTTGAACCAGCCAACTGACCTCCACGAATTGAGAATCTGATCTTTTTCATCTGAAGCACAGAAAATCGATGATTCCATGGTGTGATGGATGAGTTCTTCGTATTTTTTTGTGCAAAATCTCGAGAACTCAGAACTGTGATCTGTCTTTAGCAATTCCATTGGATTGCTCACGTGTTCGAGTAATTTCTGCAAAGAGTTTGCGTTTCCATCGACTTCATCGATGATTCCATTGCAAGAGACATCATTCTCGTCCAAATCGAAACCATTGGAATCGAAACCTCTAAACATTCCTAAACAAACATATGATAAGAATGCATATCTATTGTGTCCTTTCTTCGAATACACAATATCAGGATGAACTGAATTGGCAGCACAATTAATATCCCACCCAGATTTGTTCATCAGTTCCATCAAAACTTTGGTAAATTTATGAGTTTCTCTACATGCTTCACGCAACAAAGAATCAAAAACTCTAACCGACAGCAAAACTGATGTATGTGAATTACCCGATAACTTCATCGATGACTTGGAGTTGGACCGTTGAATTTCGCTCAGTTTCTTTCTTAAATCTGAAACTATGGAGTCTTTCTGATCAATTTCGGACTGTAGCCTGTCCGAGACAGTTCCAAGCGTTCGAAGTTTGCTCTGATTCTCTTGTACCTGAGCTTCCAAACAAGAACTGACAGGAAAGTCGGCATTGCGACGAAAATCAAGATAAAAATGCTTAAGATCAGAAAGCCTTTGCAGGTGTGAAACCAAAGTTCTATCGGCCGTCATGGCGCATTCTTCGTTAAATGGAACGTGGGCAGTCTGTAATTGAAGATAAGAAGCTTCAAATGAAGAAATTGTGGAGAATATCGACGAAATGATCGTCTCTATCAACAGGGGATTCGTGGATTTACGGCTTGTATGCTGCACCGACGAACTCACCGGCGAGAGACTCGAGATTTTAGGTTTTCTCATCTGGGTCTCGTCGGAGGACTTCTCAGGCGCTGATTCGAGAGAGGACGAGAGATCGTACGGCCGAGCAGGCTTAATTACGACGACTTTCTGGTTCGTTATAACTTCCTCAACGGAGTCCAAAAGGGAAAATCCATCGAAGTCCTCACCGGGCTCTTCGTCGGCGAATAATTCGTATGTCTTGGCCTTGACAGCGACGGCGAACTTCTGAAACATCTCGGATAGTTGTGGGGGCTTGGAATTGGAGGAACCATCCATTTCCGGCATGTTTTAGATCGGAATTTCTTCGCCAAACACTGCAAAGCAGAGAGGGAGAGAGAGGGGGAAGAGAGGGGATTGGGCTTTGAGCTTAAGGCTATGGCTTTTGGCTTTAGGGTGGCTTGAAAACAAGGAATGCGTGGGTTTGGGACGCCGGAGACCTGCACTTTCCCTTCCCCTTCCCGTTCTCCTTTCAAAGAAAATAAGAAAATAAAGCAAGAGAAAAATGTATTTTAGAAAATAAAATAAATAATAAATAAATTCCATAGATAGATAGCAAAGGAATCAAGTAATAAATAAAATAAATGGTCACATGAAAGTACATTTTTCCGAAATTATGTAGGGTTGGGATTGGAATGATCTATTTGAAGAAACAGATAAATTTAGAAAGATAACATTTATTGGCCCAAGAATTAGATTACAGTATTAATAACACGCTGAATAAGTCCACGATTGATTTTTTTAATCATATGGGGACATTCCATGTCTTCTCAAATTATGGCACCTATAACACGTAAAAAATGTTGTTACATAAGCTAGGGCTGTGACATTTTTCTAGGAATTTTAGCGGGTATGGTGAGTGTAAAATGTTTAGTTTATTTAATTTTGTAATTATAAGTTGTTTGAATATATTAATGATTAAGTAAGGATTTGGAAGTCAGTAAGATTTGCTTATGATGGTCCGTGGGTTGTTGAATATCGGTCAACCAATATTTGACAAATTTTGAGGAATAATTACTAATAATTGAGCACTTAGAATTTATTATAATAAATCAGGATGAGTAAATTATGTCAATATTCACTAAATATCCCATAATATTATGTTTCCCTAATGTGACATTTATTTAGCTATCTTATATTCATTGCATAATTAAATAATTTTATTGAAAACTAAAATAGAAGAGTAAAAATAACAAAATAACTAATTATCAATGCCTTGCTAGAATTAAGGAAAAAACCGTAGAGTCGGTGTAAGCTTGCATTCCAACGAGACCTAAGGAAGGTATCATTAAGCTCGACTGTGGTTAATCAAATTGGTCCAACTCGGTCCACTAGTGCCAGCCAATATCTTTCTAATTATGTCGCACCATAGTCTTTACCGTTTGAATCTATAGATGATCTGCCAGCCTCATCACGTAGCTCAAATTTGATTGATCGGTCCAACCACGGGTTGAGATCGAACTATTAGGTCTAAGCTTAATTTGCTCCTTTTACCTTTGATTATAATTGGCATTTAACTCTTAATGGCGGGGCTTGTCCAAAGGTCCGACTTTTTTGGGGTCGATATTCTCGGATCCTTGCAGCTTAGATTCTACAAGTGCAGCTTTCCGCGTTTCCGGCCCAGCGGCCCTTGTTTTGAAACAAAAAAGAATAATGATTTTGGGGCCTTATTTTGGTCTATCATTTTTGTCAAAAGTGAACCAAACTCTAGGAAGAGGCCCACTGACCAGAACTAATCCCCGTCGGGCCGTAATTTAATGGAGCGGTTGGGCTCATTTTGACCGGGCCCTTATTGATTTCCCTCTGGTGTCTGCCCAGTCACTGCTTCCCTTTGCCTGCTCCCCCTGCTATTCTCTCAGAGAGAGAGAGGGAGAGAGAGTTGAACCCTACCCACCATTGCTAGACCTGCACTTGGTTAGGGTTTTGTGGGCTCGTTGAGAGAAGGGCTCTTGATAAAGAACAATGGAAATGGAAAGTAATGATAATTCAAGTTTTCCATTATCCCCTTAATTTTCTATCTTCTTTCTCTTAACTTTTAGCTTCAATCTGAATCCAATTTCTGAATCAGACCCGTCTCGATCATCACTTTCTCTCTCTAAATGCTCTTTCCTTGGTAACAATAACAAGGACACCCCAGGCTCCCAGCAGCCGTTTCTCACTTTCTCTCTCTAAAGCCCGAATTCTCCGACTCCGCCAATGGCTACTCGAGCACCAACGTCTGTTTAAACCCCGCCTATAACTCACTCTCTGCCTCCATTTCTCAATTCAAACCTAGAAGCGCATGAAAATGGTGGGTCTCTCTCTTTTTTTTTCACGATCGTCTTCTCTCTCTTTCGTTTTTGCTTCGATGGCTAATTGAATTTCGGGTTGTTTAAGGATGTTTCTTCTGCTCATCGTGTTCTTCCGCCATGGCTGGAGGCTCTTCTCTCTGAGAAATTCTTCAACGCCTGTATTTTTCACGAGGATGCGAAGAAGAACGAGAAGAACATCTTCTGTTTAGACTGCTGCACCAGTATTTGCTCTCACTGTTTACCTCCTCATCGCTCTCACCGATTGTTGCAGGTTTTAATTCTTAAATTTATCGAAAACCCATTTATATTTTCTTGAATTTCATCTTTTTGTCTGTGGAATTTCTGTAGATTAGGAGATATGTTTATCATGACGTTATAAGAATGAACGATGCTGCCAAACTAATCGACTGTTCGTTGGTCCAGGTTTGTTCTTGATTTCTGCGGATTTTAGTCTTGAAATGCTTGCTGATTTTTCGGATTTTTGTTTTCTGGGTTTCAAATTTGATTCAAATTTCTTTCAGTCGTACACAACAAACAGTGCAAAAGTGGTGTTTTTGCACCACAGAGCACAGACGAAGAACAGCCTCAGAGGCTCCGGCAATGTCTGCACCACCTGTGACAGAGCTCTGCAAGACCAATATCTCTTCTGTTCTCTCTCCTGCAAGGTCTAAAATTTCATTTCGACGCCATTAATATTCTTCCTGGCTTTTCATTTCTTGCTCTCTCTATTAATTTCCAACTTTTTCTCATCTGGGTCGATCGATTTTCTCAATTTCAGATACACCATCTCGTCAAAACGCAAGGGAGGCTGTTTCCCAAGTATCTGTTCGAGGGCACCTCGCTTTCGTTGCCGGAGCCGGCGGTCGACGACGTTTCAATGACGCCAGACACGGTTCTCGAACAGGCCGGTTCTACAAGGACATCTTCTGGCTCAGCCGGACACGGCGGCGGCGGCGACTACAGAGCCATAACTTGCACTGCGACGACCGAGATTGTCAGAAAGAAGAGGAGCAGTATTTCGGCGTTTCGGCCTGTTTGCTCGCCGGCTTCAGATGTATCGGCGATGAACCTTAACCGGAGAAAGGGGACGCCGCAGAGGGCTCCCTTCTCTTGAATTAACAACACATGTACGGCGGAGGAGACGGCGGAGGACAGGCAGTGTTCATTCAGGGTAATTTCGGAATACAGAAATCTCCCAATTTTGTACGAAGAGTTGTTCTCTTTGTTGTTTTATTGAAAATAACTCTTTTTATGAACTTAATTATATACAAAATTTGACATTATCAATATAATTCATCAATTGAATTTCACTCATAGCAATCGTGCCCATGTATTATATAATTTAATTTCTCAATAACCTATGAATTATTAGTAATTTGATTTTTTATATAGGATCATGATAAAATCATACCAAGTTTAATTCTAAACTATATTAACATTACCCAAAATCTACCCTCGAGTGAAGATGAGACTAGATACCGCGTAATTTTATATGGTTGTAAGCTAATATGGTATGTATATACTCGAGGGTCAAGGAAAAGAAGAATACACCCGGTATTTAAGCTTATTTTAAGGCAATTGTTTAAATTAGGCGGGATTGGGATAAAATCTAAGAAAAACGCTCATTTGCATTAACTCGGATCGAAAAACTCATGATATGTTCATGAACTAAAAGTGTCATGATTTAGAATCTCGCTTGGCTTGTTACAAGGATGACGCGTTAGAGAAAATGATTAAAACGAGCGAGATAGTCTAATTTGGCTAAAAAATAAAATAGAATTTTAGCCGTTTTACGTTAAAGTATACTGAATCAGTGCCCGAATTGGATTGGAACCGTATTTGGTGATCAAAATTTGTAAAAATATGTTCTAGATGAATTGTAAAACTCAATTGAACATTAAATTTTAAATACTCATTTTAATGAATAAGTTATGATTTTTAATAATAATAATAATAATAATAAAAGAAAAAAGAGAAGAATCAGATGGAATTGAAATCACTGAGAACCCCAGCAGACTTTTCTTCTTCCCTAGGAAGCACCTCAGATGGTGACAAATTTATAAGGCAAACTCCAATTATTTACTGCTTTCCCTCTCCCCAATGTCTCTTCATTTGAGAATTACTATATATCTGTATAGTATCATTATCCAGCCTTTAATTATATTTCTTTATTTTTCATTGAAGTCTGCATATAAAACTTAGGTAAGTGATCATGGATGGTCACGTATTAACGGTTATATATAATCCGAATCATACTAACTTTATATAATTATGAACTCGTTGGGTACAATCATCCAGCTCATCATTCTAATCGGACGGCTAGATCGTTAAATCTAGTACTATACTATTTTCCAACCGTTAGATGCAGAAGATTTGGTTGATCCTTTTCTCTTTGTAGGGCCCACACGTGGACACGGGTCCACCTTTCTCAAATTGGCGCGGACGTCACAGCTGTAGTAGTAGTTACAGTGTTTAAAGCTCCCCCACCTCTGATTCTCGTCTTCTCTTTTTACTTTCGTAAAACCTCTGTTTCGCATTTTCCGCCATCGCCGAAGCTTATATCCAGGTTCCAGATTTCATTTTCTTCATCGAAATACAGTTTCTGGATCGACTCTTGTGAGAGAGCTGTAGGTCTGTTGTTATTTGGAATCAGTATGAGTACCGGGGATTTTCTCAGCATTCAACCTTCTGAGCTCAAATTTCCTCGTAAGGCTTGTTTAAGCTAAAATAACTGGTACTGCTAGTTTATTACTACTCTGAATGTAGCTTTAACGCGTCATTATTCAAAGATGATTTTGTACTGATTTATTGTGTAGATCTGTATCAGCAAATTGTAATTGCAGTTAGAGACATTGAGTGGATCATGATTAAGTTTATTTTAGCTTTGATCAAAAGATGATTTATTCGTTTGATCGGAAGAACATGGTTCATTGTGCGATGCTGTTATATTTGGTCATTTACTTCGTTATTTCGCCCCGGTTTATGATCTTCCTTGCTTTGATTGACGACAGTTGGTCAATCTGCGGTGCTCTGTCTGATTTTTGCAGATTTTATGTCGATCTTTATTATTCTGTATGCTTTCTTGGGGGGGAAAACTCAGTGTGTTTTAATTTTTTCCGGTGTTTCCTGCAACGGGAAGTTGAATTGAAGAAGCAGAGCACATGTTCCATGCAATTAACCAACAAGACGGATAAGTATGTGACATTTAAGGTAAAATTTTATCTTATTGTTCGGGCGACTCTTCATTAACTTGTTTTCTCTACTAATTGAATTCTTACATTTTTTACATTAGTTTAATGTTTTAATTCATTAGGTTAAAACAACCAACCCCAAAAAATATTGTGTTCGTCCAAATGCTGGTGTTGTTTCACCTCGAGCTTCCTGCAATGTTACAGGTTAAATTATACTGAACTTTGTGGATGATTGCTCTGAGTTTTCCTATTTTCTGCCTCATATTTTTTATTTGTTTCTGTTGGATGAATTTAGCGAATATCTAATTGAATGTAGATTGAAATGATATTGTGATTGTTCTGGTGAATTTTACCTGCATATTTTGCTTGTGGTCCCAATGCTTCTAGTGCTGCAAATGCAATTTCATTTATGGCTTCACTCCATTCCCAATAGTTACCATGCAAGCACAAAAGGATATGCCTCTTGATATGCAGTGCAAAGACAAATTTCTCATCCAATGTGTTACAGCACCCAATGGCACAACTGCGAACGATTTGACTTCAGAATTGGTGACCAAATTTTTATTTGCTTTCCACATTTTATTTCAACCAATAATTCTTCAACTGATACTTGATTACTCATAAGAAAATCAGTTTAACAAGGGAGATGGTAATATTGTCGAAGAATGCAAATTGCGGGTGATTTATATTCCTGCCAATCCCCCTTCACCTGTCCCTGAAGGATATGAAGAAGAATCTTCTCCCAGGGCTTCTGTGGTCAAAGATGGATACCAAAACCATTCATTTGATGATGTAAACAATCGTCAACCACATCTAAATTTATTATTATTCTTTCTCTAGGCCTTGCCAGATATGGAAAAGAATGTGCCAATTCATTCTTATTTGTGTTACTTGAAAATTTTCAGGTATCGGGGTTTTTGGATGAGCAAAAAGACAATTCATCGGAGGTAAAATGAAGGTTTTCATTAATGATAGAATTGTCATTTCTGAGGACTTGGATGATCATCGTTCGTTTTTTATTCGTGCCAGAATGAAAAAAATAGTAGATTTGGCTCTTGTACTTGTGAAGACATCTACAATTCTTATTAATATTTATTGCATTTAGGTAGCCATAATAAGAAAGAGAAATAACTTTTTGGGTAGCATTTATGTCTTTGCATTTTCCAATCTTAGGAATAAATAATGGGTTAGTCTGTTTTTATAAATAGAGGGTATGAGTGACTTAGGGATTATTGAATATTGTCCAACTAAATACTCCGAGTAGTTTTCTTTTCCGAGCATATGTTAGGGTTTTCCCCTTCAGGAGGTTTTCCCTGGGATCGAGTAATCATCCATCGTCCAGACATCGAAAAACAGAGAAAAGAAATAGACAAATACTAAACTTGAATTTCTTGATTGATAGATCGTACGTAGGGTTAGCACCCTTTAAATAGACTCCATGACCTAATTAATATGAAAAGACTAAACTGACCCACAAACTTAATTAAAATAACAACTAATAATTAGTAATTAAATAATTAGACCCGTCGGGAATAATGTTTTCCTAAGAAGGAATCCTGAGGATTTGGGTTCGTAACAGCATAGGTGATTGTTTCCTGGCTGCTGTTTCGCCAGACAATAGGGTTTTATTTCTTCTGTGATACGCAAATGATCTTGGTGTTGTTCTGAATGTTGTGGAACAGTTCGTGTTTTCTATCTTGTGATTACAGTTTTTATGCAAGACAATGATTATATCTTGTATATTCCGTCGGTTTCCAATCACGCAGGCATGGTCTATCATTTCCAAGTTGACAGAGGATAAAGCTAACGCATTACAACAGGGCGAGAAACTACGCCAAGAACTGGTATTGTTCACAGCCTGCTTTTTTGTTTACTCTTAGAAAGATTTCTTATATTATCATATTTAGTAATGGTCTGAAACCAATCATTTGTTGCATAAGGAAGCACGTTCGCAGATGTTTGTTTATCATAAACCTTGCTCAGTTGAGCTAACTTTGTTAAACAGGAACTGTTGAGAAAGGAAATTAGAAAAAGCCAAGCAGGGGGTTTCTCTATATTGTTCTTGGCGCTGATTGGCCTGATTGGAATTGTGATTGGCTATTTTGTGAAGAGATTGTAGAGAGGTGAGTGTTGCAACCTTGAAGTCATCTGTAAGGTGTTGCCATTACGTTTAGCTCTTTTTAAAGTCCCTATGCTTCAAGCGGTTGACAATATATTAGTTATTATTTTATTGACTATGAATAGTTGGTGTTGTTGGATATAATTTAGTAGTCATTGTAAATTGACAACCATAAATTTGCCAGCTAAATTGATTAAATACGATATAATGGCTGTCAGGCTTTATATATTGTTGCGAAGCGAATGCTTCCATTCTAGAAAAGAACAATAAACAACAAAAAAAACTAGATATTACCTCCACAGTCTAGCATTAATCATTCAAGCCCCTCACGAGCTAGAGCCCGTGGACTAAATCTCAACTGGTGTTCTAGAGCACACTATGGTTACTGGCTAATGGGTCAAGGTCAGTTGTTTCAATTCAGATCATGAGAAGTTATTTTGATTGGCAGAACCATTAATTCTTGATGGATTTTAGAGACTTTATTGCAATGATACTTCTTGGATTTAGTTATGTTTCACATTTAACTTGCATTTAGGACACAAGTGGTTTTAAGAACTGTTATGGTTCTCACCTTATTCTTCATTATGTAACACTTTCGACAGCTGAATTTTTCAAGAGAGAGATTGGGTGGAGTGTTTGGAAAGGTCTGAACTTGGCTTTTGGTCAGTTATCCTTCGAAATGGTTAAGCGAAACTGTTTTTGACAACCAGAAACTACTTTCGACAGCTGTTTTGATAAACTTCAATTTATATTATTGACAATAATGAACTCTGGTGAACTGATACTAATTAATCATATCATGTTGTGCTATATATTGCTCTTCTAGATTGGTTCACAAAAAAATAAAGATTGTGCTCGCGGTTCAATCATGCTCTGTCGTGGTATTATTACTAAGTAGTGATTGATTTATTTTCTTAGCAAACACTTTTGGCATACTTTTTAATGTGTTAATTTTGGTTGATCTAGTTGAAGTACATTTAATGTATTATAATTAAAATAATTATTTATAATATTTATTACATTGATCATAGTTCGACACATCAAAAAGTATACTAAGGAGATAAATCTAACATTATTCTCATTGACATTTATTTAGATGCAATGAACTGAGCCATTTTGGAACAATGATTCTCAAAACCCATGATCGAACATGCCGAGAAGATTAGAGGACAAAACTCAAGCAAAAACCCTAAAGTAAGATTTTCTGTGATGGAAAATTTAACAAATGGACAAATTCACCATTGCTCATGGTTTTCAATTCCACCACATGCCACAACTTATGCGATCTATCTAGAACATAAAGATAGAGCTTATCAATCACACGTTCAAAGTATCAAATTTGTCACCATCTAAGCCTTCATTTGGGCCACAAATTTTCTACATTTATACTCGATTTCACCAGTTGGAAATTCCACATCAAAACATGGGGTTGAAGCTTATAACTCTTGCTGTCTTAATTAACGTCGTATTTTTCAGTTCTGGGTCGTCTCAGAAGGCGATTTGCCCTCCAAAGACTCTTCCGTCGCCTTCACACGCACCAAAAAAGTTAGCCCAATGCCCTCGAGACACCCTTAAATTTGGAGTTTGTGGAAGCTGGTTGGGTCTGGTTTATGAAGAAATAGGCGCCAAACCGAGCCAGGAATGCTGTGCTTTGGTCGAGGGTCTGGCTGATGTCGAAGCTGCTCTGTGTTTATGCACCGCTCTGAGGGCCAACGTGATGGGCGTTGTGAAAGTGGACGTACCCATTGCTCTTAGCTTGCTCGTTAATGGATGTGGCAAGGAAATTCCCTCTGGTTTTACCTGTGCTTAGACTTAACTTTGTGTTCTTTGTTCTGGTCGTTTGTTGTTCTAGCTTCTGTGCTGTTTCTTTCGCTTTAAGGTTGTTTCGCATTGTTTTTAACTGTCTTGTGATTTCGCTTGTAGCTATTTTTTCTTAATGAGATTATCATTAGTTTGATAATAATTAAAAGTATGCTACAGGTTCAACTTTCAAGGTCTAAAACCATGAAAATCTCAGCTAAACAACACACAATGATGTGTTATTAATAATTATTTGAAAGGTCACTTTAGGTTCAGTACCGGCCCATGGGCTACTATGGGCCCAAAATTTTGATTTTGGATAAGAACCGGTGGAGCGGGGTGCCGACTCTTTTTTTTTTTTATTTCATAAAGAGTGATCTTTTAAAGGGTAAGTATTTGATTACCTATTTGACATAATTTCTGACGTATTACTAATTGAAACAATTTAAATGTATTTAATACTAAAAACATAAATAATTATTTATTCTTTAAATTGATCTAATTACGTGACGATACTTTATGAAGTATGATAAAAATATAAGCTTAGACTAACTCTTTAATAAATGATGAGTCAAGCCCAACTGAGTTAAAATTATGGGTCGATAATCGATTAAGGCTTGTCAAAATGACATCGAATCACCATAAGCTGATTTGACTGGACCGAGGATTATGTCTATCTCAAAGCTGGTCCGGCCATATTGATATTTAACCTCGTGAAATATGTATATCACACACACGAGCAAGCAACAACCGACGTAAAATCGTGAGAGTTGTTACCTCCAATGTGGGATAGCTCATTGTGGACGCAAGTAAATGTCTCTTATCTCTAGACTACTGAGTCACCATGACTTATCCTTCCACAAACTGTCAGGCCGGGGTGTGAGAGCCCTGAGGGTGAGAGATTTCGCCTTGGTAACAACCGACGTAAAATCGTGCACATTTAATGATATTTGTTACGTTGTTCAAGAAAATAGTAAATAACGAAGCTTCTTTTCTATAAATATAACCAATTGTTTTGTGACCATCATTACGAACCACATAATTCATTGTTACTGGAATTGACTGTAAGATCAAGTTCGAAACATAATGAACGGATCTGCATAGAATTAGGTCTTCCATAAAAGGAAACACGTCAACTAGTTCAGGATCAAGAACATGATTCTGTGACCATGATAACAACAAAATGATCAAATCATTGCGTAGAGCTGTTGATTAAACCATCAAATAACGTAAAATACTTATCTTTCGGGAGATGAGGAATTGAAGCCATCGTTTGACGTTTGAAGATTTAAAATATAGGCATATCCATCGTCCAGGAGTGAGTGAGATTTTGTATTCTCAGTAATTGGTAGCCATCACTGGAGAATGACAGTTCATCGTGGCCATTCGTTTGCCTGAGCTGCTGTAAACAGCCCTGGACTTGGCTAGATGAAATGTTGCAGAGAATATAGGTCAAATTGTGCCCTGATTTTACTAGTTATGAGTCGAAGGATGAGTCTTTGGAGATTCGTAGTCAAGACTGAAAACTGGGTTTTCAGAACGGGGTTTCTTCCGAGGCAAACGCCAAGAAACTGAGTCAGTTGACCGAGTCATCTGAGAATCAACTGAAGCCTTACTATGTTCATCACTCGATCTTTTTCTTTTGTTCTTCTCATTTGGTGCTGGAATACCCATCTCAGAATAAATCGTTCTTGGCTGACTGGAGTTTTCAACATTACTTTCCTTTTTTTCTACCTGCAAAGAAAAAAAAACTGTGAGCCCTAGTTTCCCACACCTTTTATATTTGTAACAAGAAATAATCTGTCAGTTTGAAATGAAAACTTTAACAAACCTGGTTTGAAACTTGAAGTTTATTTCCTGAAACTCGCTCATCAACATCGCGAAGATTCCGGCCATGGCAAGCCTGCAAGGCAAGGAAGAGAAGAAGAACAGGAAAGTAATTGGCTGACATACTATAAGATAATTGGTTTGGTCTAGGAAACCTATGGACGAGGACGACAGAAGGAAATCTATTTATATTCTATATTCTGGGGCTTGTTTTACGATTGGAAAGACATTAAAAGGCGACAGTAAACGTAGAAATAAGCAGCCAATCTTCGCCTAATATCAAGAACTCGATCAAATGGCTAATTTGACTCTGACCATTAAGAGGAAAAAGAAAAGAATGGCTATTTCAAACGAGTCCAATGTAGAGATACTTCCCTTCAAATATTGCAGATGAGAGAGAGAGAGAGAGAGAGAGAGAGAGAGAGAGAGAGAGAGAGAGAGAGAGATAGGGTTCTTTACTACGACCGAGGAGTTCCAAGTGGTTGTCTTTGAGTTAGGGTTTCGCCATTTGCATGGCTTCTTGCCTCCTCGTTCGATGCTCAGCCTGCCTTTAAGCCTTGGAAAACTTAGAGATTTAATAATATAAAACACTATCTTTATAGTTTCCAGTAAAAAAAAAGGACAACCTTTTTGGTTCGATTAAGAACAAACAAGAAGCATGTACGTCTGTTTATCATGGGTTTGATACCCTAATTGTCTCCTCCTAAACACCTTCAATATCAGCAAATCTTTCATGCTTTTGAGGAAACTGTTTTTGTCCCAAGAACATCACAGTTGTCCCCCATTACCATCTCTCCTCAACTTCAACTTCAACTTCAACTTCAACCTATCAATGGATCTATTCCACTTTTCCAAGTTATTGTCTTCTATTTTAGCAAAAACACGATTACAAGAATTTGATGAAATTACTATGTTTTAGAAAGAATATATTTCTCCTTGTAGAGCTTCAAGTGTACATATCACGCTATGTGATCATACTGGGTGCTAATAACGTCGATGCAAATTTACTTTCTGCGTTTATATAAAAATGATTTAAACTGATCTGAATATTTGCTACAATCGCCAAGATTTATTCTCATTGATACTTCACCAAATTTCCTACCTCACTCTGCATCTTTGCTCTGGCCATGTTATCGAAGTCAGCTCAGACATGAAGCGTTATTTGCTTATTACTTCGTTAATAGGCAAAAGGTCAACTATGACAACATGCCTTTTTTCACGTTTAGAGTGGGTATTTGTATCATACTAATCAAACGAGTATGCCTTTTTGGAGTTGTGCATCCATTAGATCCAACAAAAAAAAACAAGTGATTAAGGAACGGATATTAAGGTCTTCGATTAAATCCCATGACTATGGGGGTTAAGAAAATGTGCCCCATGGACAGAGCAAAAGACAAATGATCCCACGCGTTGATCCTCTACAAAGGAACACGACGGACAATCCAACCGTCAAAACCGGTCAATATTAACACGTGGCCATTACCACGTACTCGTAGGTCCCCTTTTAAGCCGAAAAGTAGAACCCATGTTCCACGTCGCCGTTTTGCGTTGCCTCTTTTTGGTTGGGCTGAAACGACGGCACCGCCGTGCCGGACGGGTTCCTAGGTGGCTCGGGATTCGGGCAGTTGCGTTGACAATGGGCTCGACTTGCGTGTCTTGCATTTGCCGAGCCGTCTCGGTCTGCTCATCGCCCTTTTGTCTGTTGCTCCCCCTCCTCTACTTTCCGGCCAATCCTCCCCGGCCCAGGGAACCTTCCGTTTAGGGTTTTGTCGGCTGCGCTAATTTCTGTCTACTTCGATCTTCATCGTCAGATGACAAAAACTAGTAAATAACTATGTCTTTCTGGTCGTCTTTCCGTACTGGAAAAATCAAATACTTGGCTTCTAGTTTTCTCATTGCACAGTTGGGAATGGGATGATCCATTGACAATGTTCAAACCATTAAATCAAGATATGCATATTCGTATAGGATTCAGCAGACAGGACCTAAAACCCTAGATCGCCATCAAGACGACTCTGGAAATTTCTTTAAAACCAAAAGAATCATGATAAGAAAAAAAAACGTCTATTGATGCACTTTATAAATTCCATTTAGGATGTAGGATAGTCTAAACTCTCTTTAACGTCGATAAATGTTAAATCTTATTTTGAGTTAAGACTTGGGGTTCATCTTTTCTTCATTCTAAGAATTAACTGGACTATAGTATGACTAAATTATCTTTAATTTCTTAGGTTCACAGAATATCTGGAATAATGTGTATTTTTCCCCCAAAGGAGGTAGGGTGATCAATTTTGAAAGCTCAGATCGTGGGACATTTTATGGGGCTTGATTGGAGTCGTTACAGTTCAAAATGTTACTTCAAAGTTCAACGTCTAATTCACAAAATCAGCACGGACAAGCGTTACAAGAGAGAGTGATAATATTTTCATGGGATTCTCTGGATCTCCGGTCGCCGCGTCCCCGTGACCTCCATTCTCTGTTCTAATTTTGAAAATGGTCGGTGATCCTTTGCCAGATTTTAGTTTATACAATGAAACATGAAAGAGAAATCCTAATTAGAAATGGTTTTGTTTAATTAATTCACTTAAAATAGTCATAAGTAAACACAAAAAGTCCAGAGACAGTGACACAACATTATTGAACACCAATTCATTGAATGCAAGTGGAATGCGTTAAACTAACGAACAAAACAGCATGCATGTCTGCATCATGAATTATTCCTTAAAACGTAGACATAAAATATATCAAAGACGGTGACAGATAATTAATCAGAATTTGAAACTGGTGAACGTATCTTTAGCATATTAGCTGACTAATTAATTTAATTAAACCATGACACCGACTAAGTTAAATAGTAATTACTTAACCGTAACAATGACTTATCTCCCTTGACCACAAACTACAAATTTAGGAGAGAGAACACTCGCCATTTTTAGCTAAAAATGGCATGACAGATCAAGAAGCACGCCAAACTTTCGAGAAAAGATGTGCTGAGTGAAATAGTGAGGTTTTTTTTATCGAGAAATAGAAGCAGAAAAAGGACGGGGAAAAGCTACAAAAAGGCCAATTTACTCTTGCCCATGTCTCGTCTATACTGGACTTGTTCCTTCAGTATATGATTTAATATATATATCATGAAAAAACTAAATTATTGTCATTAATTATAATTAAAATAACAAGAAGATAGGTCGTGGTTTCACAAGTTCACGGGCAGAAACTTGCATGCATGAAGACTTCCCTCGACAAAGAAGACAATACAGCCATAGCGAAGTTGTCTATTTATTAACGCTATATTTAAATTTTCTATTTTGAAACCGTTTAATAAAATAGTAATTATTTCATCGTTAATCATAGTTTTCCAAGCTGAATAAAAAAATATAATGATTTTTAACGTCAATTTAAGAGAATTAGATAGGTCTTAAAATTGTGGAAGAGCACTACTTTAGGATTTGGAGCTTCATGCACGGGGCTGTTTTTTGTCGACCATAAACTAAGTAAAATGTCATCGAGCACGTGTTAAATTGTGCTGCCTTCATGTTAACGTGTCCCACTGTTTTTATGTCTGTCTTGTGTCTGTGCTAGCTGTTTACCTTATTTTATAACATTATCTTAAGTTCCAACTATATTGTAACATCTAAATACAATATTATGTTCTTAACATCTAAATGTACAATTGTGCATGAATATTGGGTATTAAAAATAAAGGATTTTTCTATTATTTTAATATGAATTTCTGCGCTTTGGGTTCACTTATAGTTAATGAAGTACGAGATTGCTGTTTTGAAAATAATTTGAATTATTTATTAGTATGTTTTCAATTAGAATTATTGCGATTATGAAAATTTAGGAGTTAAGTACATTTCTCAGCAATACTAGGCTGCGAAAGGAGCACGGACATAGCCTGCAGACGCGGCTCCTGGAAATCGTTGGATCCACGTTCTTTCAATCTAGCCGCGTCTATTCAACGCACCATTCTTGAATCCGACGACCATCAATTCTCTATTTTTGTGTAGCGTTTGTCGTAGACAGGTCGAACGACAGCCTGATTGATCAGTGGGCCGTTTGATTTTCTCTGCTTTCGCCACGTGTACGGAAGATTAGGAATTGTAGGATCCAACGATAGGTCCCTATCGAGCTCGAAGATGATAGAGCCATCTCAACCGTCCATGTAGTACACACGTCTGATTTTTGCTATGTGGGTAATAACCGTGGAATGATTTAATATTTCTAAGTAAAATAATTCGATATATTATTTAGTTAAATATTATTGTAGTTGAATCGGAGCCACACATTTTGGAACAAGATAATCTGGCACGTCAATTCTATCTCGGTATTTCAAACGCTACCCTACACGTTATCGTCACGTCAGACTCAGCTTCGAAAACTAGAGAAGCGGAAGCTGTTTGAATGAAGTACTATAATACCCCTACCTTGAGTTTCTTTATGTGCAACAAATCGAAAATAAGAGAAGTAATAAGGGTATTTATGAATGAATATCGAAACTTGATTAACCAATTTGCCACTTGTCTGCCGCGTCAGTCTCTGCCATCAGAAAACATATTAAATCAACTCAAGAATGACGCGCCTAGTCAATGCGTGTCAAACACAGCTAAATAGAAAATTCCTCTTTTTATCTTATTTATTTTTAAAAACTAATTATGATATTTGTTGTATTATTAATGAATGAATAATAAAAATATATAAAAGCTAGAAGAAAATAGTTATGAAGGAAGAGGCGGTGTGGGAAAGACAAGGAGGGAACGAGGTTTGAACTTGGGAGAAAGAAACACGAAGGCTTTGACAGAGAGATGACTGCTTCGACAGAGAAAAGCCAGAATCTATAGTTTAATCCAAAGCAGTGGAGAGAGAGAGAGAGCGAGCGAGAGAGTTACTTTTCAACTTTTTTAGTTGCAGGAATCGATAACTGGGACGACAATGAAAAGGAGATATCAAAATAACACCGGAGGGTTCGCCAGGAAATAGCAGGAAGAAAACAACGACGGAGTTGGGATTACACAGTGAAGAAGACGCTGAGGTTTCTAGAAAGCCTCGGAACTCAATCTGATGCCCATCATCTTCCTTTCCGCCATTAATGTCCGTACGCTTGCTCCGGAAGTTTTAGCTCGAATCGGGTTTTCTGGTTTGGCCGGTTCGGAGATTAAACCTGGAGAGTCTTTGCTGATTTGATTCAGATATCTTGCTGCTTTTCTGGTCGATTCTGTTAGGTGAAGGCCATGCCCTTGCCCTTCGAGGAGCTTCAAGGGAAGGGGGTGTTCGATTTCAGTTCTTCATCAGATTCTTTTACGCCGAATCTCCGCGTCTCGCCGGAAAAGTGGAGCTCCGGCAAGGTGAGTTGGTATGTGGGTGCTGAACCCACCTCCGTTCTCGATACCCATCGAAGTTCAAGCCCTCCTACTTCTAATTCAACCCTGTCTTCCCCATTCGCCGGCGGTGGCCTCAACGGCGGCGCCACCAGCTCCACCGGCACCACTCTCCCGGCAGCGCCATTAGCATCTGAAAACCAACGTTGCGGCGAGAAATATGGACTTGCAATGGAGGATTGGGAAAGTGTGCTATCGGATCCGCCCGTTAATCAAGAGCAATCTATTTTGAGATTGATTATGGGAGAAATCGAAGACCTATCTCCGGGCCTGAATAAGCTTTTGCAGCACCCGAATGGATCTCAGCAAAACCCGGAATTTATAGCAAATTTCGGCGCTTTGGATGAAAGTTTTGTTTTTGAACCGAACGGGAGTTCTTCTGGTTTTGACACTATCACTGTCCCAACGTTTCAAGAATCGATCGGTCCTGATTTTTATTTGAGTAATCCAAATCTTCTCTGCAACGTTAATGCGAGACTCGGTTCTGTTTCCCGCGCCGATCTCATCGGCCCGGCTCTGTTTCAATATCAGCAACATTTGATCGAAAAGCCTCAACTTTTGAACGCCCATTTGTTCCGCAGCCACAATCAAGCACATTCCGGACAGATTCCGGCGATGTATTCACCACCCCCGGCGAAGCGCCTCAATCCCGGGTCCGTCGGAGTAAGTTTCGGGGAACAGCAGCCATCGTCGGTTCAGTTTTTTACTCATCAACAGCGGCCAAAAATGGCGGCGTCAAAGGAGATGACGGTGGCCGAAGATGGGTCGAACCAGGACTGGATGACGGACCAGCTTTTCCAGGCGGCGGAGCTGATCGGAATCGGAAACCCTCTTCTCGCGCAAGTGATATTGGCGCGGCTCAATCACCTAATCTCTCCCGTCGGTCACCCTTTTCAAAGGGCTGCTTTCTATTTCAAAGAGGCCTTACTATTACTCCTCGACCCGACAACCTTAAATTCCTCGACCCTATCATCGTTGAGCCTTGTTTTTAAAGTCGGAGCCTACAAATCATTCTCCGAAATCTCGCCTGTTCTTCATTTCGTAAATTTCACTTCTAACCAAGCCATTCTTGAAGCCATGGATGGATTCGATCGGATTCATTTGGTTGATTTCGATCTCGGCCATGGCACCCAGTGGGCCTCTTTCATGCAAGAGCTTGCTCTGAGAAATGTCGGCTCCCCATTTCTCAAAATCACCGCCTTTGCTCCGGCGACCATGAACAATGAGTTCGAGCTGAGTTTCACTCGGGAAAATCTTAAACAATTTGCAAACGAACTCAACATTCCTCTCGAGATTGAAATTCTCAGCCTTGAGTTATTGAACTCCGGTTCTTCTCCGTTTCCGCTTCACCTGGTCGAGTCCTTTGCCACCGCCGTAAACCTCCCGTGTTCTTCATTTTCCGGCCATCTACCGCCGTTGCCTGTGATTCTCCGGTTTGTGAAACATCTATCGCCGAAAATCATCGTGTCTCCGGGCTCGGGTTTCAACCAAACCGACGTTTCGTTTCCTCAAGAAATCATTAATTCCCTCAAATACTACTCGGGTCTGTTGGAATCCTTAGACGCTGTAAACATTAACCTAGATCTGCAACAGAAGGTAGAGAGATTCTTGCTTCAACCAGTAACGGAGAAAATCATTTTTGGTCGCCGTAATTTGACTGAAAGACGACTCTCATGGCGGAGCCTGTTCCTCTCCGCCGGATTCTCGCCGTGGCCGTTCAGCAACTTCACCGAGTCTCAGGCCGACTGTCTACTCCGGCGAGTGGCCGATAGAGGGTTTCGAGTGGAGAAAAGACAGGCCTCGATCGTGCTCTACTGGCAGCAAAATGAGCTAATTTCTGCGTCTGCATGGAGGTGCTGATTTCTATCTTTTTTCTTTCGTCTATGTTTCTCTCAAGCTTTGCTAACGTTAACTTCAGAAGAATTGGAGCTGCTGTAAGTTGAGATTGATCTTAACTTTTTGATCAGTTCTGATTTTGGTTTGTAATTTGGATTGGGTTCTTAATGATCAGATTTCAACGCCCTCTTGATCTTATTATCCTTTGCAGCGAAATTTGAAGAACTATGAACACTTGTTGGGACAGTATAACTTGAGATTGAAAAGGGTGTTTTGAAAGTGTGGATCTTTATATCGAATTTGCAGGATTTTTGAACGTGAGAATCGTGGTTTTCGTATGAATAAAGATGATGAGATTCTTTCCTTAGTGTTTTAACCATTGAAGCGTTCATGGAGCTTCAGATTTCACTTTCTAAGTTTGAATCATTAATCACCCATGAAGTGATGACACGTTGAGCTAAACTCATCGCAAACAGTGATTAATATAATATAGAAGATTAATGCATGTCATTTTCACAAAATCAAATATGCAAATCTAATGTCATTTTCACAATCAAATCCACTTAGGTTTTGCTTTTCTTTATTAAAAATATGAGAGTGGAAAATGACTGCTCAAGTCAATGCATGAAGTGAATTTTTCGATTTTAATTTCTTGTAATGAGAATAAAAACATTTGAAAAATAAAAAATGCAAGATTTTTCACAAAGCTAGTTGACCGACGTTGTTATGCTCTATAATTGCATTAATCAATGTAGTGAGGCTCAACTGGGGGGGTTTTTAATGGATTCTGGGGTTTTCGCACTATCATTCTCTGAATTCCTCTTTTGTTACGGACCAAGCATTTTTATTCTCAATCCCTCTTCGATATCAAACCAGACTCCTAGAGAGAGAAAGAGACCTCTTGAAATGAAAATTCATGAAAAAAGAGGAACCCTTTTGCCCTCGAGTAGAGAAACTTAACATTGGAGGTAAAGCAATAATCAACTCTGGAAGAAAGAATGAACAACTTTTGTGTAGGAGAAGCCTCCTAGGAGTTGGGAATTCATCAATCTTTCAAAAGAGAACTCCCAAAGATACGCTAAAGAGTCTTGAAACATTAAATTTGGCAGCTTTTGTCCCTATTCGAACCTCTTCCTTGAATTGAAATTTTCATTACAACCATACTAAATAAAGAAAAAAGAACGATAAAATGAACGTTTTTGAGAAGCCGATTGAAAACTAACCAAGAGATATGAAATAAACAGTGTCACTTACTCGGCACAACTCAATTGAAATTAAGGTGATCTAATTTAAACAACAAACACAAAAAAATCTCGTTTCTTTTTGAATTTGGACTCATTTTCTCATGACTTTACCATGTTGGTTATGATTTGCAAGAATCATATTCCATCCACTCTTCATAAATTAATTCATTTTTCATCATGAATTTCTTTATCTCATGGACAATAATAAAACATTCATCCCACTTTGCAGATATGATCTTTTTACCCTTCAAAATTTGTGAATCTCCATGTTGATTCATACTTTAACACATACCCTCGTTACATTGCGACACATGGTACTTATCTTTCCTATTTTTTAAACGTCGAGAGGGGAGAAAAGGAGTGAAAAATTAAAGGAAATAATAGATCAGAAGCAACAGAGGTAAAGCCAAAAGGCATGTGAGCAACCTCGGCCAATGGGACAACCAGAGTAAATATTAAAAAAAGGAAGACATTGGCGAAGTTGAAGACGTAGATTGTGCGTTGCAGAAGAAATCTCCATCGGTGTGCGTGTGCAAAGAGAACTTTAGCCCCAATAATCACTCTCTTCTCTCTCTCTCTCCTTCAGTCAACTTTTAGAGATGCTTGTCGACCTTCCCAGTCTAGTTTCGTTCATTTGATGTTGTCCCTCCTTCTCTGTCTTTATCTTCTTAGCTTTTTCTGTCTGGTGTTTTAAAAATCAGCTTGGAAACAACGCATTCCTTACATCCCACACATTTTCGACCTTTTTAAATCAAACCAAAACCCTACAAGTATGCACGCATATCACTGTCGAACTAACTTGTGGTAGGGCTCTCTCTCTCTCTCTCTAACTTGTATTTTTTGGTGGAGTTTTTATGTCCACGAGTTTTGCATGCACAAGTTGTCTGGCCTCTAATTCAATGTCGTGTTTCTTTGCATCCCAGTCTTGCATTATCGCTTACCATTTTCGTAATACTGAAAGATCACTTTTTGGTCAACCCAACATTACTATCTGTTTTAGTTCTACCGAATTTTGTTTCTGGATTTTAAAAATTGCAAGAATTTGTAGTCGTGAGAGATTAAGTCCATATGCCTTGAGAAATTTCTATTAAAAATGGATTATCATAGTTAATATTTACACTGAAATATTAGCCCATGATGTGTAACATTGTAATTATTTTAATATTATTAAATAAAAATATATAAGATTAGCACTGGTTTTGAATGATAGTGTTATCTAAATTATACTATTAAAGTAAAATCACTTGCTTCAGTCAAAGGCATTGGCTTCTCTCTCTCTCTCTCTAACTTGTATTTTTTGGTGGAGTTTTTATGTCCACGAGTTTTGCATGCACAAGTTGTCTGGCCTCTAATTCAATGTCGTGTTTCTTTGCATCCCAGTCTTGCATTATCGCTTACCATTTTCGTAATACTGAAAGATCACTTTTTGGTCAACCCAACATTACTATCTGTTTTAGTTCTACCGAATTTTGTTTCTGGATTTTAAAAATTGCAAGAATTTGTAGTCGTGAGAGATTAAGTCCATATGCCTTGAGAAATTTCTATTAAAAATGGATTATCATAGTTAATATTTACACTGAAATATTAGCCCATGATGTGTAACATTGTAATTATTTTAATATTATTAAATAAAAATATATAAGATTAGCACTGGTTTTGAATGATAGTGTTATCTAAATTATACTATTAAAGTAAAATCACTTGCTTCAGTCAAAGGCATTGGCTTCTCTCAAAATATGGTCCGGGCCTGAAATTAGTTTGGGCCTCATTTTCAACTCTAACGGGTCTAAACCATTGGGCCTGTTTTTGAAGCCCACTTACGATTTACCAATAATGAGTTTTATGTCGATTTTTTCAATTATTAATTTAGTTAAAATACAGTCATCAATTTCAACGATAATAAATACCATAGTTTTGATAAATCCGAGTGAATATGAAGACAAAAGAGTAGGCGTGAGACTAGCTAAAATGGAATAAGGAAACCGATCAAATTAAGAATTTAGATTCTTTTCATGTTCATGGAGCGATGTGAAAGCAATTGTAGTTCAATAGTTTTCAAAAACTGATGACAACTTAATTGAACCGATACACGATTCAAACTGTAACTTTCCGGGTCAAATGTGCAAAGGGTGACTAGTCGCATGAAAATCCTAGCAAATAGGTACAATCCAACACAAGTGAAAGTTACAAAGTTTATTTTTCAATAACACGTAAGTCTAGATATCGTTATCTAGCAAATGAGCTTATTTGTCACGTCTTTTTTTTGGAGATTATTGATTTTCTTCCAAATTTGAAAAAGCAGTTCGAGTTTTCACATGTCTAAACAAACTCTTGATGGTCGGATAATTTGAAGAAAAATGTTAAAATCAAAGGGTAAATTAATATATTTTCCAATGCGTCACAGAATGACGTGCGCAATTTATTTAATGTACTATTTTTATGATTTGTCACTGAATTTTAGAAGAGAGGCCAAAGAAAGGAAGAACAGTCGGCCACTGCTCTGACTTTTAGATCCTGAACAGTAAACAAGACGATTACACTTTTAATTTCTGAAATTATATTCCTTAAATCGTGCCAAAAAATGATTAAAAAGTTGAAGAAATTAATAAAATTACCCACTTCCAGTCTTCCGCCATTGATGGTGCTCGAGATCAAGCTGTTGCAGACAGAAAACCACCTCTGGTAAAAAAAAAGTTGAATATATTATAAAAAAGAATAACTTTTGTAAATCGATCGCAGCCAAAAATTGATGATCTTGTAATCAATCTATCTCAGATTAAAAATCGAAAATCGGATCATGTTTTTGCTATCTCTGGAAGCTAAATTCTGCATCAGACAAAGCCGAGAGCTCAATTTGGCTGATCTCGTCGTCTTCCTCCATTGGAGCAGGCATGTTAAGATCTAACAAACTGTTCTTAACCTTCGCCGGATGTTTCGCCGGAGCACCGTGAGACCTCTTGTGGCCGCCGAGGGCCTGGCCGGAGGAAAATGACCGGAAACAGACCGGACATTCGTGGGTTCTCTCTTCCGCCGCCATTAAAGGACCTGCATTTTCTTGCTCTGTTTCTCGCCTTAAAATCAGAGGAGCAAATTTATTTTTTTTATGGCTCGCTCTGTGCCCTCCCAGCGCTTGATACGATCCAAATACTTTATTGCACGTTTCGCATTTGTACTTTCCTCTCGTTTTATTGGTCAAAGAATCATGAACTTTCTCGAATTCATCGTTTTCCTCGAAACTCTGATCTTCTTCTTCTTCGTCTTCAAAATTCTGTGTTTTTTCTATCCAATTATCCTCCGACAGCATCATCAGACAAAAGGCCAAATCTTCATCTGTAATTGTTTCTGAAATCAAACTTCCAGTCAACGAATCGGGGTAGCTCGGTTTTCGAAGCTTACGCTTTCTTCCTTCTTCTTCTTCTTCGATTTGTTTGACTCGTTCCTTCCGACTCAGTAACAATGGAGTCCGAGTTGGATTTTTCGACGACTCGGTTTCACTCTCTCTATCCTGAACAATTACAGAGCCATCTTCTCCGGCGAAGGAGAACTCGTGATCTACTAAACGAATGCTTCTTTTAGGATTCTCTCTCAGGCCATAACTCAGATTAGGAGCTTTTTCTTCAGAGGAAGACGATGAAGACGAAAAAGAAGCTGTTTCTCTCGCCCTAAAACGCTCTGGTTTTGGATGGTTCATCATGTGAGACCTCATGTGGCCCCCCAAAGCTCTGCCATTGATGAAGCTTCTGAAACAGAGCCTGCACTTGTACTTCTCCATCGCTGCACCCAGATGAAGCTCCTGAAGAAGATGACCTAGTGGTCGATCAATTTCGCTGTCTAGAAACTGGAGATCGATGAAGAGACAGAGAGAGAGAGTAGTTTACAAGCTTCCCAATTCCTCCACCAAGACGTATATACAAAGAAAAACACAAAATAAAACTAGAATTTTTTCAATTGATTCATTCAATTTCATATAATGTAAATGACTATATTACACTTGCTGAGTATTTATTTGCTTATCATTATAAGTAATTTAAGATCCCACATGGGGTTAATTTTGTAATTTTTTGGGATACCGAGTCTAGGAAACTCGAAAGCGGCGCGTCACTTGCTCGGATCCGAGTTGGTGAGAGGTCTAAACTAGGATTAAAGGGTGTTTTAAGAGGAAGAGCAGAAATTAAGGTTAGTTATTAAGATATTTTGTTTTGCATGAAATTTGGATCTTGGAGTTGAAGAAACAAACAAGGGGTGGGAAATTGAGGTCTAAATTAGGGCACCCTTAGTTTGGAGATGGACAGAAATTAATGGCGTTTTCTCTGGGTCTTGCCCTTGCTAAGTCTTGCTCTTACTTCTTCTGCCTCAACCACGGATAACCGTTTCGGTTGGAATTGGTATAACCGGATCCGGGTCAAACCCTAATTTTCATTTTGTGAAAAATTGAACGAGAGGCAATCTCTTAATTTGCGTTAATTTGTTAGTATAATAACCAATGGGGTTAAATACTTAAACGAAGAGAGATGATAGATTTGTAAGACTAAAACCTTAAACCCCACGACTAGGGCTTTTGGATTGACCTTAAGAGACCCTGTCGGTCAAGATGAGATCTTCCTCCAATACTTCTTTACAAATGTCTCTCTCTCTCTCTCCATGCTTACCAACCAACCACACTATCTTGCTCAGTCGGTGCATGATCTTATATCTTGACTCCGTTTAATCATTCCTCGCACTCATTATGCTCAAAAAACCCTACAAATTCGACTGCCTTTTGTTGACCTCTAAATGGAAAACCAAAGAGAAAGGCACGTTCCAGCTTCATTGCCACCCTAAAATAGGTGATAAAACCACTAAACCTCCAATCTCATTCGATTTCCTTTAAAAGGCTGCAGAGGAGGAGGTAACTTTTGCCAAAGTTTGGTAATTCGAGTATTTCTATAAGGCGACAAATGTGCTGGAAGGAAATTACGAAGAACTTGTTTGATGATTTATATTGCATGTGCTATTTGCAATGTAACTTTTTATAAAGTTTTCTTGGAATTTTTATGATCTTATGTATATATCTTCTAATTTTTTTCATTTTAGGTTTAAATGCAATCTCTTTCCAAGTTCAAAATCTTTTTGTGAACGTATTTTCATAGGTAATACTATATTTTTCTATTTAGCTGACATGTCGATCTGCTATTGATGTGATAAATATTCTATATAATTATTTTAATTTAATTAATTATAACTTGGCATGTCAAAAAATATATAATTATATCTTGGCTTTGCATGCAAAAGTTTATAACATATAAATATGTAATTTTAAAATTATCTTATTATTATTATATGTTTTGTAATTATGGGCTCTCGAAAAAATCATAATAATTCACGAACAACGCCTCAAATGACTTTTGGAATCCCGTGTGAGGCCCCCCTTTCACAGAAGAGTTTCCTGGAAAGACTACGTGGCAGAAGTCTAATGCGAGATTGAAAAATTCTTGATGAATCGTTGACTGGAGAGTCAACTTAGATGGTGGTCGGAGAACATTTAGTCAACACTTTGCGCTTGGAATACTACAGATTGTCCTCTGCGTTGCAAACAAAATTAATGTTGGGCCGGACCAAAGGCCCAAAGAGTAATCTTAGGCCCAAAATCAATGTTGTCAGGGCATAGTTCGATGTTCGAATCGAAAACACTTCATAGTTAAAGGTTTTATTAGATCTTGACCTATATTTTTCATGTATTTATACAACGAGAACTACTTATGGATTTTGTTTTGAAAAACAAATGACAATCATTTTTTATTGTTTTACTAGGAATATAATTATATTCTATAATTACAAAGAAATAATCCATTTATACAACTGTCGAACAATTGACATTGGAGGGACCATAATTAGAAAAATGAATTGAAATCCTATTTATTTAGAGAGCATTTTTTTAATCTTTTGATTAATTTTCTATATTTCATATTGTTAGTATTAGCTAAGAATGCAATGGAAATGGGAGACAATGGAGGGTTAAAGTGGTCCACATGGGAGCACAAGTCTAGATTTCTCCAATTAGGGTTTGAAATTTCGCATTTAATGAGTACAATTATAGTTGGTTCGATTAAGTCTTCCTCCCAAGGGTAGTGGGATGTTGCATAATGTGTCGCGTTAATTGTGACAAAAAAGGGTGCGACAATTTATTGCACAAAGTCACGCAAGAGAATGAGAAGTGGATAAGTGTGACCGAAAATCCCATAAGAAATTTATAATTTGTACCATATTTTAATATTTTCCTTCTTGATTTTAAACTTTATATTATATTTTAATATGAATTATCACTCTACTATTTGAATATCTTAATAAATGAGTTTATCCTCGACTGTCTATAGCTTTACCGACAGAACCCTGCTAGGGTTTGATAACGTGGTCCGAGACTCTTGTTTTCTTTTGTGTTCGTATAGATCTATTTTAGTAAACATATCATTCAACGAGCTATGTGCGAATTTTCTTAATTTTCCAATAATACGAGGATAACTTTCGAGTTTAGTTTTGATAATTTAAGGCGGATAAATTGTTAACTTGCCCAAAAATGACTAGACTGTCCGCTAAGCTTTGGTCCTGGTGAACGATTTGAACGAAAATCTCAGCCTAATCTTTGATATAGGAAAATGGTACGAATTTGGCTAGGCCACTACCCTTAGATACTCTATTTTGTGAAAGAAACTTAGGTCTAGTGAACAATACCGAAAGGGTGGTGGGGCTGATCATCCAACCAAGAGAATCCAAAAATCACGTTATTCTATTCATTTTCTTATCTTAGTTTTTCCGATAAGAAACTTTGTTTTAATTGGTCATCAATCTTAGGGTTTCCGCTATTTGTTCTTTGTAATATTGCTCGATATTTCATGGCTTTGGAATCTCGGAAAACAAGTAGATCTAGAAAGGGAAAGCTCAAAATGATGTGGAGATCATAATGTCCAAGCGTTTGCAGGCAAAACCAATCACAAGCCTAGTTCTTATCCTATCCTTGCAATACACCTCCATTTAAAAGGTCTCTTTCTTTCCCCACTTCAATTCTCTTTCTTTCTGCCCATGTTCGATGTGGGATTGGTCCTATTTTCCATTTCCATCTTATCAAAATCATGGCCCCAAATGATTAATTCGATTTCAAGCCGACCCTAAAGTTTAAGTTGAATTCGTATGGATTGATTGGAATAATCGAAGGAATCGCAGCAATTGAGCTAGTTAAAGAAATTTAACTACACTAAACCGAGCAAATGATTAATTTATGATCTTAAAACAACATTTTTGCTATAAAGATGTTTAGTGTGACTGTGACCCGAATTCTCACATAAGCTAGCGCAAACAAGTTCATTGGCTAATTCAAAGCTCAACAACGTTTGAACTTGGATATGAAAATGAGAAATTTGTTTTGATTTCTTAGAACATGGGAACAAATATGGTTTGATTTGATTGTTCGATATCGATTCACTCAGGCAATTTGGTCGATGAATTCTATACAATTTAGACCGCGTTAATAATTAATGGAACATCATCCTACACAAGAAGAACAAAGTGCATCATCGAACAAATCAAAACTAAAACATGGAGCAGAAGAAATTCTGTATGATCTATGGAAGAAAACGACCAAATCTAGAGGTAGTTCTTAGAACTAGACATCGGAGGCTGCTGAAGCTGTTGATACATGGCTGCTAATCTACAATATGCCTCCACGTTCATCGCCTGCAAGTATAAAATAACTCGACTAAACGACCTTCAAAGCTACAAATCGGAAAACTTCCCGGCGAACTTTTATTGGTAGGAGAGTTTACCGGTGATTGCCATGGTAGAAATGTAGACAAGGGGTCCGGCAATAACCCCGACGAAGTGGCAGGTAATCGGTCGCCGGAACTGTCCCACGGGTTGACGAACATTAAAGGGGCTACTGGAGAGATGCCGGAGATGTTGGCCCGTCCGATGGAGTTCATGTCCAGTCCCATGCCCATTCCCATAGCTCCGATCATCGGTCCTAGGCCCATTGACGCATGCAACATCGACATTTGCAGCTGGTGTTGCATGGCGGTCATCGCCGGCAGAGGGACCATCATCGCCGGTGGGGTGTTCAGTCGCATTATCTGAACTTGAGCTTGTAATTGCTTCAAATATTCGATCACTTCGTCCAGCATCGAAGCTTTGTCGGTCTAGAATAAATCAAAGACTCGTCTCAGATTGGTTTATAATAGCCATTGGATAGATTAAAACAGATTATTTACTTGTGTACCTTGCTTGAATTTGGGACCAACTTTTGCAGCGTCTTCATTCTCTGATTTATCTTATCTCTCCTTTTCTGAAAAACAAAACAAAACGAAGCCAATAAGATCATGAAAACAAGGGCCACCGTTGGCTTCATTGGTATCTAATAGTTGAAATGAGATTAAAAACTTGAAACTTTGCAACGCCGAGATGGAATACCCGTTCAGATTGCTTGTGAACAGCGGCAGCTCTACTCCGTTTGATAGATGATGACGATTTTCCGATTCTTTTCTTTTTAGCATCGTCGTCTCCGGCGAATCTCTGTCAGCCATTAATTTACAGCGAAAAATCTCAGATGAATTGGTTGAAAACTCGTAATCTGAACGAAGAAAATGGAGGAGAGTACAGATAAAGCAATACCTGAGGCCGACTGTGGCAAAACGAATTGTGGTCGTCGACGGTGGTGGACTTAGAACAGAGCCTGCTGGAGATGGTATTTTCCGGCGAATCGGACGTAAACCCACCGCCCAAATCGTCGTCGTATGTGTCGAGAGAGAGGGGTCGGCTTTCCTTTTCGATGGTGTCGCTGCTGGTGACACTCTGGTCCCGACTGCTCCCGTACGGCGGGGAAGGAACACCTTCGGCCGCGCTACACGAGCCACGCCGATCGATCGAGCCCCCGGCTAAGGACGGTTCAGTCACATCTGCTACCGGCGCCTCAGCTCTGTTCGAACAAGGAACCAGAGCGTCCATGGCGATGGTTGCTGATCCGGACCGGTGATGGTCGAACCAGGGCACCAAGTCGTTGTTCTTGCCAACGCCGTTGAAGGACGGTTTAGAACGCAGCGGCGCGTGAGTTGCTTGGTTCACGATAGACTCGAGGGTTCCACTCGCTCGCGGCTTCTCCCACGCGTACTTCGCCGGAGGATTTGAACTCACCGGCTTCATCGCCGGGCGTGGGCCACCAAAACCGTGCATGGCCACCTGCCCATTTTCCCACGTCAACTCTGCAACTTCGTAGTCCAATCTGCAGAATCAACGAGACACCATAAAAATCGGAGAGGAGAGAGAAAAAGAGAGGAGAGAGAAAGAACCTACGGTGGAACATCCGGTGCGGTGGAACTGGATCGGGACTGGAGAGGCGGCCGATCATAGAAGGTGCTCCGATCGACGAGATCCCAGCTAGGAACGCACTGGCTCATTTCAGGCAGACTTCAAATGCCGGAAAATAATCGCCGACGAGGGGTTTCTGATTAAGCTTGCCGTAATCCTTTGGCGGAGTTGCAGAGAGAGGCCAAAGAGAGGAAGAAGAAACAGTAGTGTCCGCCATTAAAGCGCGTGGAAGCCATTATATACCCCATTTCTGGGGAGCCCCATTACGCATAAATGTTGTGGATAAGAGCGTCCTTCTTCTTCGTCTGCCATTTTGTGGGGATAAAACTTGAACCAGAACCAGAAGCAGATTCAATTTTGAATATAGAATTCGGAATTCCAGCTGGAAATCGCTAAACGACACAATCCAACGTGATTAAGTTCCACGCAGTGACTGAATCTTGTTCTAAAATAATATCTTGTTTTTGTAGAACAGCAAAATAGTTACTTCACTGGGATAGGAGGATAACTATGTCTAGCAAATATTATGATCTCAACTTTGATAACTATTAACTCACTTACTATTCAAACTTGCTAATTTTATTCAAACTCGCCACTAATGGACCTTACGTTATTGTATTGAGAATTGGTGGTGTCCAACTCCTCGTCGTACCAGCTATGGATTTGAATGGACAAAACATGATCAAAATCGTCAGTTTTGAGTCGATTTCAATCTCAATTTGTTAAAATTACAAAATTAGAACTAAAATCATGAGTGAAAAAAATTCAAAATCAATAAAATTTTATCCAAAACCAACTAAAATTCGACTAAAAATTAAAACACAATATAAACTTGAAAACTACTTCCAAACTAGATC
>QAOC01030572.1:53691-123398 GCA_003255005.1 Begonia fuchsioides
CAGAGGAAGGGAGTGGATACAACGAAAGAAAAACTCAGTTCAAAGCTATGCATGGGAAGCTTGTTTAGAGTTTAGACCAGATCCTTCATTATATTTCTACTATATCCAGTTCATACTGAACACTGAACGAATTTATATAGATTTTTTGTAGCAGTGAAATCAGCCATTTGAGAAGAAAATTGAGCTCGATGATGGTAGAGATGTTATAGCCGGATATGACGGTGTAAAGCTGTGGAAGGGCATCCTCCTCGCCGGAGATTTGGCCACTGTGACTGAAGAAGATGATTGTGCGCCCGAATCGACTGGCCACCCTAACAAGAGGATGATAAATTAAATCATCTGCTTATCTTTCTCCTTGAATTCGTCGAAATTAATAAAGTAATCGAAAGTTTCTAATTTTTGTGCATGGTTTGAGAAAGCGATGCTAACTTGTGCGATTATCAGGTGTTTTCTGACTTGCTTGATTGGACTGATGGGTTTTCCGCCGTCGACGGTTGTGGTCAGCCAATCGCTTTCGACAGCTCCGTTTTCCGTTATCAAACTCCGCCAGAAGATGGAATCTGCGAAAGAGAAAGGTAAATTATGAGAGGGTCTTGATTGGATTACGTTAAAACGGAGAAGGTTCAATAATGGCGTTTCTGAAACTATTTCTACAGTCTGGAATGGAAACCAGCGAATGGTGTACGTGAAGAAGAAGGTCAGTTTTACGGACGGAAATGTTTTAGACCTCGGGATCTACTCCTAAATGTACGGCAAAAACCAATCATTGGTGGCCGTGGAAGAGGCTACGACGAGGGCTATCTCCGTCATCGGAGGAGATATTTGCCGACGAGGGTTTTGGAGAGGATGATCAACAATGGTGTTTGAGAGCGAGGGTAGAATTTATAATTCAATGGGTTTTTTAACCTGCTGCACTGCTGGCAGAACCGCTGAGTCAGCCCGGCGGCAATGACGGTGGAGGCTTTGGAGTGAAACTCGCAGACCTTGTGCCGGCGATGGTAATGCTTTGAGTGGCTGAGATCGGCGTCGCATCCCTCCGCCTGACATCTGGGCGAGTTGCTTAAACCTGACTCGGCTGGCCCGCTCCGGCGGTAGAGCCGGTTGATGAAATCGTCCTCCGGCGAGAAATAGGTTCTCCATCCCAAATTCAACCCTATCCTCGCTGCGTACTCCGTCGCCGGCGGTGGCCCGAAAACGTCTTCGCCTTTCGGAACCAGAAGAAAGCCGGCCGCGGCGTCTGGTTCGACGGCGGTGGGCATGAAGTGACAAGCAGCAAGGTCGGTCCGGTGGTCGTAGAGGGAATAAATGTGCGACGGAGAAGCTTGTTGAAGGCTGTTAATGTTATGGTGAGAAAACAAGGCGTTGTGTGAAGAAACAAGGCCATTTTCTGGGTGAAAGAAGGTTGTTTGAGAAGCAGTGTAGTGATCGATGATCTGGCGAGGAGAGTTTTGGGCACTGGCATCAATGGCGAAATCCGGTTGTTCGCCGGAGATCATCATCGCCGGCGGGTTTTCCCATCCGTAGTCCAGCATTTTTACCCGTCCTTAGAAAGCAGGAGAATGCGTTGTGTTTTCAACTGGTAAAAGGCATTACTTGTTGAAGAAATTGAGAGAAAAGCAGAAAGCAACAATGGCGACCGAATGAGACCTGATTTGAAGCAGAAGGATATGCGCAAATTCCAAAGCTTCTATTCACTCCCCATTTAACGCATCTAATTCAGAATCAGAGTTACCTCTCACTCTCTTTCTCCTCACTCTAGAGAGAGATAACTCTCCAGCTGAACGAGAGAAAGTTTTACTTTCTTATGAATCGGCTTGGGAGTTAAGAACCTAAGAGAGAGAGGGTAGGGGTTAATGGGTAATTTATCTTGCTGTAGCCATTTTTAGAAGGCAAGCTTTGATTAGTGAATTTCGAGGATGGCGAGAGAGAGCGCGACAACTCAGAGATTACGAGAGAGTATGTTGGCTTGTTGACGCGTGTGCATGAACGATGAACATCATTCATGGCTGAAATTTGGTATTTTTAGATCTTGAATCATTTCTACTATACACAATTGTAATTCATATGTCCATAAACTATGAGATTCAAAATCTTTCAGCGAAAAAAATAAATATTTAATAAATAAAATAGGAGAAGGAAGAAGGCTAGAAGAGTGGCATTTTGGAAAATAGAGAGAAGATAAAGGGAGGGCAGTGGAAAAGAAGGAAAAAGACAGAAGAAGGGACGAGAGGATCTTCAACGTACGACCAGCGATTCGGTGTTTCAAAGCTACTTTTGTTCCTTTTTTTTCCTCTTCCATCAACGCCTTTGTCACGCGCTTTCACGTCACCAAATAGAGACATTTCCATGGCTCCCCCTTGCCGCCCTTGGGAGAAGAGAGAATTACAAATACGGATACACCACTGGTGGGTGGCTCCCAGGGCGAGTAGCGGGGAGTGAGAGAGAGGAGAGAGTGAGGCTGAAAAGGAGGGAAGAAGACCAAGTCGGTGAGTCAGAGTCTGGGTTGGAAATTCTGACACAGACGTTGACTCTTATGTACGGAATGTCTCATTTGACTTCAAATCTTCTTCCTTCTAGTCCTTTAATTTGTATTTTTATTAGGCGTAGTTCTTTGTTCTCGACTCCAGAGTCCCCTTAGATCCGACGAATAAATCACAGTCACTTAGAAATAAAAAATCATACTGTCGTCTATAAGTAACAATTTACATTGTAGGATTAAATTACAACGCTACCATCATCATACTTCAAACCTTGACTTTTTTATGAAATCTATTATTTTTTAATAAACTGAGTTACGTCCGTACGAATTTATTAGTCATATTTCTTGATGTCTGCTAAAGGATGAACCGGCAACAGGTATGAGACGGTCAAGACATCGGATCGAGTACCCGTTTTGAAGATTCCATGGGCCAGCTTCTAAAACTATCTTCACGATTAGTTTGGAGATGTCTTACACTATAAATTAAAAGCTAAAGCTGTCTAATTCTTCCTCAAAATATAAAAAAAAATTAAAAGCTAAAGCTGTCTTATTCTTCCTCAAAATATTAATCTAAAAATTTGCTTGTATTAAAACACGATAAACTAAATTCGAAACAAGAACCGATATCTTTTGGAGTGTGTTCTCTTGCTGCTTTAGATTGGCTAGCGCAGATCGACGGACTGCAACTCAAAATCGGTCTTTTCACTGTTTCCGGTAGATGGGGCCGGCGGAGAAGATGGCTCGGACTTATTATTACGGCCGGAGTTCATCTCTTGAACCGGAGGAGGATTAACTTCAGTCATCTGCATTGCAGCATTTTCAGGAAGACGGTTCTTCATCTCCCTGTGCTCTTGACAGATGGCACACCAGTGCAGGCAGCAATGCACCGCACACGGGTCGCACGGTGAATTCTACGAAACAAGAACCAATAATACTGATCAACGATTGATTAACAATTATCGACAATCCCAATATGTTTTAGTTGTAGATTGAGAACATTTTTACTAGCAATGATTGGCTAACCTTGAGATGATAGTTTTTTTGCAGCGATTGCCTGAAGAGACCAGTGTAAATTCCGCAAATCCACCAAGCAAAGATGAGGCTCTCACATATGAGAAAGGATGTGTGGGGATCGATTCCGTTGAAGAGGGCTGTCGCTGCTGCAAGCGTCAGTCCACCTTCGATGCATAAGGCATGGAAAACACATGCATTTTGCCAAGGAATATCTTCGCGTAACGTTTCGATATTGCGACCGAACAAAATGCAAGGGCAGAAGAGTCCTGTCCAGCCTACAAGGATAAATGTCTTAAATCTAGGAACACCAAGATGACTGAAGTAACATTAAAGATAACATCTTAAAACCAAAATGTGACTTTCAGAGCCACTCTAAAACCTACATTTTAATCATTCACTTCATTGACAACTATTTCTGCAGGATTAGCTAGTCATGCAAATCTGTGACTTTCAGAGCCCCTCACATTATCACCTTTTTCGATCTCCTTGAACATGGATCTCTTTTTTCCCAATTTTTTTTTACTAAAGAAACTAGTTTTGTAATGTAAACAAGACAGAAAGTTGAATTTGATTTTCAAAATGGAAACTAATTCGAAGCCCTCTCCAGCAAAATTGATAGCTTTCAGATATCCAGTCAGGAACTTACAACTCTCAGTATCTTCTGCGCATGAAAATATCCCCGTTGTCCAATCTTCATCAGCAGGTGGTTGGTAGCTTTCAGGAAGAGGTTGCCCACATTCTGAACATCTATGAACAATTAACTGTCCAACAGATGAAGAATAAAAAATTACACATTAACATGAAAGCATACAATAATAGCCAAAATGGAAAAGAACTACAACATTAGCAATGATGATTATTGTTCAGATGCTAATTACAAGTTGATGATTCCGAAACAATTGATAAGTCGGAAGAATAGCATCAAATTTTCTGAATATTACGATATTCATGCTAATGAACATCGTCGCCGCTTAAAGACTTACATGCATAAACACAGCATGAAAATGAGAAGAAAAGAAAGACTGAAGAGTAGGAAAACTCCGCAAGAAATGTAAGAGTGTATCGCTAAAAATTGAAGACCTGAGGAACTTGGATGGGTTGGTTGAGCTCTCCGGGAGCGACATCTTCCAATGGCGCCAGATCCTTAGTCAATTTTACGTATCTCGATTGCAAATTCCCTTCTGCCATATCTTCCCCTGAATTCAACCAGCCCAAAAAAATCACACAAAAAAAAAATCAGAAATCGGCCACAGAAAATCTCGGGATCAGATAAACTAGGATCACGAGTACACAAAACATCTGCGCGATCTGAGAAAGCAAAAATTAAAGGAAAAGCCTCGATTTAGATACAGAAATCATCCCAAACCTATCCGGAAATCTGAGCATTACCACTCTCTCATGGAATCGGCGTATCTCTCTCTCTCTCTCTACTCTCAACGCTTCATATTTTCAGTTTAACTGTTTATATGGATCGAACCGCGGGTGTAGTTTCAAACAAGGATACTTCAGTAATTACGCATAAAAAAGCTATTTTTCTAAAGAGAAATTCAAACTTGAGCTTATAATATAAATCTATTTGCAGTGTGAACAATGGCGTTGGGGAGTTCTTTATTTTCTGCACCAACTGACTCTAGCTGTGAAATTATTGCTTGAATCTGTGCTTCAATGTCATCTGCGCCAAGCTCGTATGTCTCGTGGCAAACATTACGTGACATGTGCTGTACCATAATCACTTATGGAATTAATGTTTTTTACTTGTTAATTGGAAACAAACTCTAACAAAAATCACTGGAATGTGAATCTAAATCTACCTTAGTTGGTACTTTGTTAACTGATATAACACGTATAATTCGAGCTCAATTATCGACATCACTCGTGAAAAAATATGACTTCACAGCCGAAAGAGCATTTGCATCATAGAGTAACTCCAGAATAGATAAATATGTATAATTACCTTGAAAATAAAACATTAGACACATAATTTAACAACTGCATTCATTTATTATTCAAAAACAAAAGTGAAATTGTCCGATACGGTCAAGTTTCTTCTAATGTCATCGATATCCACCAGAGAATACAGAATTCAAATAGGGTGATATAGAAAAGACCGTCACAGCATAAGCTGATGGGCGGATGCAAAGAAATGTGGATTTTTTTATGACATTGATGATCGTGTTTCTAGTGAAAATACCCGAGCACTTGGCCACCGACGTTTCGTTTGATTGCCTCTTCATGATCCAAAATACCATCTGGAGTAGTGATCACGACATAACCCCACTGGATGGAGAAAGAGCAATAAGTATCAACATAGAGCAGATTGACCAAAAAAATGTTCTCTCAAAAGGATTCTTCCTTTCTGGAGTTGGAATCACATCATTACTGATGAAAAAGTGAAGAAAATAGCCACAGTTGCGATCAGTTTGTAATTACAAACCTGTCGTGTTGGAAGCATGCGAAATGTGTACTCTTTAATGTCCTTTGCTTTGATGTCCTGTCTATAAGTCAATGCTTTGCAGTCTTTTATCCTGCCATGTAGATCAACCGTTATCCTTCCCACTCTGTGTGGGTCATAGACTTGAAAATCCTTGATGTACCCTACACCAATTCGGCGACCAATCAGAGATTGAATGCATAACAGATCAGCCAAAACTTAGTAAAATAAAAATAATGAGCACGTGTAAGAAAAAAATTTATAATTTGGTATTAGGTTAGAGAAGCACGAGTTTAGTTTGCAACTGTGTTCCTCTGAAGTATTGCCGTTCTAATGTGAAGCTTCAATAGTAGAATGCATTTAATAATTACTACTAGTAAATATAGTTCGACTTGTAAAAATATATAACTTTCCACGTAAACAGTTCCAGCATATACATCATAGAAAGTCGGACCAATTTATCCATCTTAGGCATATATACAACTCTCCAACATTGTAGAGCCAGTAAATCAAGACAAACTATAAAGCAACAACTTGGTCAAAGATAAGAGAAAGCTAAGCACTGTTTACACTAGAGAATACGTCAACCAAAAAAACAACTAAGAAAATGAGAAATAACCATTTGAGATCATTTGATGTCCGTAAGGAACTAACAAGATTTCTATGGCAGTAGCATCTACAAATTCTATTTCCTTCAACTCTAAATGAAAGTTAAAAGAAATTCCTTTCATCAGTTTATTTCCCATACAACTCCTTGACACTGATTACAAGAAATAAACAACATTGTCATCTTTGCAGAGTACCAAATGGAAATAAACTATATTTATTCCAAAACGTGAAGTATGAAAAAAATAATTGAATCAGCAGATTATAGCGGGATTTCAGAAAAGAACCAAGGGGAATAAAGTTAAAATAGGAGCACTGATGGGAGGATAATTCTGAGTCATAGGTTAAGTCGAGGAATTCCAAACTTTACCATGGTTTTTCATAACATTAAGGAAGGAAGACATGACTGTGGATATTGGTTTTAGTTCCACCATGGACTTTCCCCTTTTCTCTGCATTGACTATGGCTCTAAGTGCATCGTTTAATATCCTTCTCCCCATCTCTCTTCAAGTAGCAAAAAGCTGAAAATCCAGACTTGAATCATCATCATTTATTTATCAAAGAGGTCAGTACAATAAAAGCTACCAAATGAAATTTCCTTTCAACCCAAGTTGAATTTTCATTATAGACATTGAAAGTGTTATACTAATTTCACTAAACATTCCCCCGTACAATATAGGCAAAGTTTATAATAATTACAACATAGGGCTCACAAGAAACGACAACCAAATTCAACCATCATGACGATTCTTTAACGTGCGAATCAGTATGTTAAGAGATCAGTGCTAGGAAATACCAAATTCAACTGCCATTTAACCCAAGTAAAATCTTCAATAACTATATTCAAAGAGGGTTGTATTGATTTCAATAGCAACGCCACAGTAAAAAAAACAATCCCTTTATCGAATTGTCCTCCCGCTGGATCACTTGTTGAATTAGCTACTCGCAGAATCAAAACAAACTACCATGAATGAGAAAAAATAAGTTAGGATTCCAGGCTTTTGATAAGGCTTCTGCCGCGAAGAAAGTAGGAGTTGTTTTCTTTTTCTCTACATAATGATTGTTTAGTACGTAGCAGTAACTGCTGCGTACTTGTGAGTTGTGATTAGTTGAGCAAATATTACTAATAAGCGCACTGATTTCCTCGGAATAAACTAAAATACAGGAGAGCCAAACCAAATTGACACAAAAAAAAAATGGACAAACGAGATAAAATAGAAATTCACAAACCGAATTGATCTTGGAGATTTTTCACTCGCTGTTTCCTGAAATTTGTCTGTTTAGATCCTCCGCCGGTTCTCAAGTAGCTGTGTTAGGTCTGAAACAGATCTTCTTCATCAACAGACACCAATGGCGGAAACCAGCATCAATAGGTCTAGTTTTCGAGTCGCCGCCGCCAAAAGTGAGCTCCGGTTCGCGGAACAAGGGGCGTCGCTGGCCTAAAGAAGCCGGCGAATCTTAAACGAAAAATAAATAAATAATTTAAATTTAAATTTTGTGCGATAATCAAATACACCCCCGAATTATCGATAGAAAAGACAAATCAAACTATAATATTTGATATTTGAGCATAGAAAACCCAAACTTTGATTGAAATAATAAAAAAACCTTCAATTTTAAAAAACAAAACCAAGAAGACTACCTGAACCGTGAACGTTCCAAGAGGGTCTTCAGAATTATTTAAATTTGAGAAAAAAATAAATTTGAGGCTGAGTTTCAGAGAAATAAGCAAAATCGGACCTGAGTTCTTAGAAAATAAAATTCGGGCTCGTCGGACTCATACTTGGACGATTGATTCATCCGAGTGAGGCACAGATCGGACGAATGGTTCATCACTCAGATGCATCATTCGTCCGAGTGAGGCATGTTATGCGTTAGATGGCCCAAAAAAACTATAAATTCACCATTTTTTTTTCTCACTTTTTACCATTATTAAATAGTAGTGAAACTCTGCCAAATTTTTTATTTTTTTTAAATGAATTTTGGTCTTGGAAAACGCATTAGAATCGTTGAATAACATCGTGACGATGATGAAAGATCATCACAGCCCTCAGACGTTAGAGGTCGTCTTCGAGTTCCTGATTCGCCGTTGTTGGTGGATGCACGTCTTGGCGAATTTCGTTCAATTGCAAACAGGAAGATGTTTCACGAAGTCTTCTCGGTACGGTCTGTAATACCTCTCAAACCGGTTGTATTTGTAGCATTTGAAGGCTTGAGGATTCAGCGGATGACTGCTGACATCAATTTGATTGGTATTTTTGAGTTATCTGGTCCATCAACAGAGCAATTAGTACATCTCTTTTACGCAAACATCGTGGTATCTGCGAGCAATGATAATTCAATGACAGTTATGTTTAGGCGAGAGGTGGTGATTACACCGGAGCACATCAATCGAGTGATCGATTATTTAGATGAGTCGGATGATGGACAAAGCGAGATGTATTGCAACTCTGCTCAGGTCGCATCTTGTATTGTACAGGTGGCCAGATTATCATTTTTAAGGTCGATTCGGGCGTCTGATAGTCGAACAGATTATTTGATGAAACCGAGAGCGAACGAGCTCAACGTGGTCGCTCGAGTGTTGCAAAACAACATTCTTCTTAGGGACGGACATCGCGAGCTAGTAATTTACATGAACTTATAACAGATAAAAAACTAAAGTTTAAATTGACAGAACAAACTCTTGTGGAGTCGCCCTCAACATGAGGACAATCACGTGACAAAGCCCCATTATAGTTCATTTAGTTCGTTACATTTAACATAAGTTATTTTTAGTTTCATCAAGTGACATTTTTTAAACATATAAGTATAAGGTACGTTGTCTCTATCATCTCTTTGATTTTTTTGATTAACATCTCTCTCATTTAAAACATGCATGTTTATGTCTTCTTGCTAAAAAATGATATATATCAATGAATGATTGTTATCACCATTATGAACACTATTCCGATCAAAAGACTATATAACGTACGTTTTATTATTTTTTTGTGTACTAAAGTCACTAAATCATCCCAAAATTGAATCTGAATCAACTCGAATGGCGCAGAAAATTGATCAATTTCGAGTTTAATGTTTTTATCTGCATGATGGAAAATTTGATGTTCAAGTCGAAGGAATCATATAATTTACGGAGGAATAAATTTATTTTTTGATTAGTCGAACTGTAATAAATAATTGTTTTAATTATAATATATTAAATATATTTTAATTCAAATTTTAAGAAATTATGTTAAAAAGATAAAATTAACATATTTTTCGTAGTTAGATTAAGATGTATTTTTCAAATTTCATGGTTTAATTTATAATTTACGTAATTATAAGTCGGAGGGGGAGAGAGAGGGAGGTCGAGAGAGCACCATAACTATGAAAGGCGTTTCCCGCAATCTCTGTCTGCGTCGGTCTCTGCACATTCCTCGTATCTCTGAGGATTTGAGCTCCATAAAAGCTTCGAAGATGATAATCATATGATTCTCTGAGAGGTAGAGAGAGTGGTTAATTCAACGATCCGTTCATTTCCAGAGAAATCTTCTCAAGCTTCGGACCTGGTGGATTTGTTGACTTCTGGATCATTGCGCTCGTTTGATTTGCGTATTTAATGCTCGGCTCCGGGATCATCTAGCTCAGGTCGGTTTCGTAATTTCGTTGATTGGAGTTGGACTTTCTTTGGTCACTTTCCTTTAATATCGTCGACTGAAGCTCAATTTGGTTGGAGCTTGCAAGATCTGATTTGCCTTGACGTGTTGTTGGAAGGTTAATTATTATTTTTCTTAAAACATCAAAATTGAAGGCCTTTTGACCAGATCTATCTGAATCGTATGTTAATATTAAATCGAAGGATTTGGCGATACTGGGAATTGTTTTATGATTACGAATTCCTCAAAAAAACTTGTAGAATTAGGCTATGGGGTTCCTGTTTTATTTTTTCTTCTTTTGGTATCATTTATGTCAGGAGGGCGTTGAAAATATTGGCGTTCTGGAAGCTTAACTGCTCGCTATTATAACTTGGTCTCATTGTTAACAATCAAAATAGTTCAACTAAGTATTTAAATATTGAGTGGTAACCCCCGCTGCTTCGTCTAGAGCCGGGCGTCCAGTCGTGCAGGAAGACTCGCCCGTTTTCTTCTTCTACTGACAAAAACTTGATGGAGTGTCATAGATCTGTACCATGCTTATGTGTTCATACTTTATATGTTGTTACTTATTTATGTCATGGATTTCAAACAGTCTGTACTGCTGATGTTAATACATTCCCTACAGATTCATTAATACAACACTTGGGAGGAAGACAAATGAAAAACAGGATGATTGAATGCAGCGTTTGCCATTCCAAGTTGGTTTCTCCCACTAGCAAAACTGTGTCGAGGGCATATGACCGACGTAAGAGCAGAAATTCATCCAAACAACGTGTACTAAACATCTTCTTGGTTGTTGGTGATTGTATCTTAGTTGGTCTTCAGGTAATTGTTGTTCGTGACACTCCAAGTGAGTGTTTTTTCCCTCTAAATAGCTCAATAGAAAACAATCTCCACGTGGATGGAAAGGATAAATTGACTAGTGATAGTTTGATATTTGACAGAAACTAATTGACCAAATAGTCTGTTTCTTTGATCAAGAACAGTTTTATGAAAGAAATCCAGAGTATTATCTGATTCCATTCCATTCTGTCAGGAAGGTCAAGTGCTACGGATAGAAATTTTAAGTATCACGTGTAAAGAAAAGCTGTGTTGATTTTTAATGATAAAAATTTATGAATGCTATTTTGCTGGATCAGATTATGTGCCTATTACTTTTTCTTTTCCTTTTAAGTTTAAATTCCAGAATTTTACATTCATGAATAAATACTGTTATGAAAATGTAACCCATAATTAAGATGGTAGCCCATATTATTCTTCAACTTCTCGAGATGCTAGTACTATAATGCCATGATGTTCATTTAAACCTTTATGATTAGTAAGATTTACAAGGTGTCAAAAGATTCTCAAACAATATTTTTTTTACAATATTGATTCATGTGACTTGTGTACAGGAAGTGGATGATTGAAAATTATCCCTAAATGTGTCACTAAGAAATATATTGTCAAGGATTGCAATGGAATATAGGATAATGGATAACTCAGCGCGTCTAATATTATAGTTTTCTCCAATTAACGTCATCAATTTTATCATCACAAATGTGGAAAGATTCTACATATTTAGTTCCAGTTGAACTTTGACGTATCTTCAGACATTTGAAGGTTTCCGATCCACTTGGATTACTGCTCCGTAGTCTTTAGATATTTTTAAGACACAACGATTGTATTCTTTAGATATTATGCGGCAACCAAAGGTTTTCACTCTTCAAAGGAACAAGTCCCATTTGAATTTGTAAGGTTCGACGATTATAAGACAATCGTCTGACATTGTTCTCCCCTATTGGAAGAAATTTTTCCCTATCTTTGTAAATAGGAAAAGTATTCAATCTGCAAGTAACTAAGTTTTTCTTGAGATTTGAGCAAGCAAAGGAAAAAGTTTTCAGGAGGGACCATCGATTGTGCATCACAAATCGATGCAGGACACCCAAGTGGCCCAAACTTATAATTCTGTGACTTTTTTAATTTTCATCATTTTTTAAAATATTTTATCTTATCTATTATTTTTTATTCGTTTTAATTTTCTTATTTAGTCTTTAAATTGTATCAGCCTATTCTGGTTTATATGTCCAAAGTGGATGGGAAATTCATGTTCAGCCCAATTAGTGTTAATTTTCTGACCGAGACTGCAAAGGTTCTATTTGCCATTGTCATGCTTATTGTCCAGGTACATTCATTATTTGATGTGTTGTGCTAATTGTATTTGTATCTGCATATCTGACTTCGGTTTCCATTTTCCATTCTTATGCTAGATGAAAAGTGCTTGTGATGAAGTAGCAGTGACTTATGAATCATCTTAACAAATTTTTATATTTTTCTTTTAGCAAAATAGGAAAGGAATAGGGTATATATGTTAAATTCTTGGAAGTTGTAGAATAAGTGTTTGATGCTTCTTTACTTATGTTGATGATGATGATTTTGGGTTGCTATTGCTGTATTAAGGTTTAATTTATTCTGCAGTCTAGGCATCAGAAAGTAGGGGAGAAGCCTCTTCTCTCAATTTCAACGTTTATGCAGGTACTAGTTTCCTACAAGCAATGCAATCTCTTCTCCCCCTATTGAGTAATATAATTCCTGAAAGAAAAAACGTTCTTAAAAATTGGTATTGGAAAAGGCAATGATGTAATAATGTAATCTCATTATTATTGTTTGTTCGTCGATATATGCATATTCATTATTGGAAAGCCAGAAAAATATCTCAGTATTTAATATGCAATAGTTAAATTTTCTTTCACCTGCCTAGAAAGATTTACCATTTGCTTGTTTTAGAATGCTGGGATATATGGAGAAACATAACTTTGAAATAGGTACTCTGTAAAACATTTTGACACTGATGTATGCCCTAGTCATTTGTGTACGTGTGTGGGATCTTAAAGGAATACACCCAACATTTTCTTAGTTAAATTAAATGTAGGATGTCTAAAATGTCAGCTTTTTATCTTATAATTTCTTCTGTGACATCTGTCAAAATGTGAGTGGCTGTTAGTTTGCTCTTCTATTTCCCCAAGCAAATTCCAGTGCTCTAAATGTAATTTTTCAGTGGAAATTTTCCTTCTTTGTTACTTATTCACTTCTGCTTATTACAATAGATTTTATCTTGTTTCCAATGTCACTGATACATTTGATTTCACCTGTATGGTTGTTGTTTTGCTGTTAATTGTCAGTAAATTTTTTCTATGATTTTAATGTAGTTATTTTCATGTTTAATTTTTCATTCACGTTTCAGTCATCTTCTTAGATTTGAAGATGTTGGATTTTCAAATTTCCATTGTCTTAGAGTTCTTTTATGATATCTATATATGTTTAATTATATCTTTCATTCACTTATCAACAAATTGTATTGTACCATCTTCTTGCAGGCAGCTCGCAACAACACTCTTCTTGCTGTTCCTGCTCTTCTATATGCCATTAATAACTATTTAAAATTTATCATGCAGGTATAACTCCCATAGTAATTCATATCTTTTTGCCTTCAATTATATTATTAAAAATAACAGGATCATTCAACTTTTTAATTGTTGAACGTTTGTTTTCGACCATGTAAGAAGTACATGAATTGCATTAAGCTGTTTTTGTATCACTAAGGCGTTTACTCACTAGGATTACTTTTAGTGGTGAGATTGTGATAAGGACCTCTACTCACCATCTTAAAACTACGATGTAAACGATGTATGCATCAGAAGTATATTCAGTAGTTAGGCATTATTGGTTGTGCTGATAGTGACAAAAAATTTTTTTTTGCTTCTATATTCTTATTATTGTTTCCTGAATATGTTTAAATATCTGGAAAACAATACAAATGTTCAAAGATTGATGATTAGGAAATGGTTAACTATGGGCCATAAATCATATTTGTTTGCTGATATATATATTAAAATTGCTTAAACGTGAATATTGGAGTTTAAGATATTTTTTGGTGGATATATGTTTACTTTAAAATTAAAAAATTCATATCTGATCACAGTTTATACTATTAGTTAAATAAATGTGAAAATTGGAGTCTCTTCGTTTAATACTTTTCTTTCTTTTTGATCAAAAAACTGTCAAAAAGTTGTGTTTTTTTTTTCCTGACGGCCTTACTTAGGTTTGGTGACTTGACCTTAAGGAGTTGTAATGTTGATGGAAAAATGTTAAGCTCAACTTTCCTTGTTGAGAAGGCGATAGAATCATAAAAGTTGATAATTGTTTTTCTTTTTGCAGTTGTATTTCAATCCTGCAACTGTAAAGATGTTGAGCAATCTTAAGGTAGTTGGACTATTTTTTCCTCAAATGTTCATTTAAAGACTATATCAGAGTCATACTGCATTAAAAAAATCAAGAAGGGGTTCACTTCCCAGGGACAACCTTTATTTGTTTATTTTTTGATGAAAGAACGAGCAATGATGCTTTACAATCCTTTGCATTGGTTTGCTATTTGTATCACAAAAGTAAAGCTTGTTGGGTGTTCTAGCGTGGGCTTAAATTTTTTGAAGCGTTCACTATGTTTGATTTTTTTTTCACTCATTTCTCTTTCTTGTTTAATTATTTTATATTTTTTACTCTCTTTAATTTTTTTCCTGATTATTCTACATTCTTAGAATGTCCACTCACATGTTAAAAAACAATTGATGCATTAAATAAAATGAATAACTATTTGTAATTTACTACATTAATTGTATTTTAATTAAATTAATCATTGTTGACACGTCGGCTAGTAAACTTAACATTACTCCTTTTTTCTATATTTACATGTATGTATGAAAGATTTGAATTTAATATTTTCTTTTAATGATGTTCATGGACGTACAGGTTTTGGTGATTGCTATTTTACTGAAGATGATAATGAGGCGGCGATTTTCTGTTATTCAGGTCAAAGCCATATATCTAGTATCAATTTCCTCTTCTAAATCAGCTATTCTCTATTATTTTATACAGCATTTAAAACCGATAAAATCCTTATTTTCAGTGGGAGGCACTTGCTCTGTTACTCATTGGGATAAGCGTCAACCAATTGAAGTCTCTTCCTGATGGGCCAGGTTTTATGGGCCTTCCGATAGACTTAACTGCCTACATTTACGTTTTTATTTTTGTAAGTAATCTTTTGATACTCATGGTATCATGCATAAATCAATTTTTTTAAAGACGGTGTTATTTGCATCCTCCATTTTCTTCTACTTCTTTTTATCCTCTGAGCTTGACTTCTTTATTTATGTATTTTTCATATATGATTTTAATGCACATTAAAAGCTTATTTTGGGAATTAAATTTACAGGTCACTGTTCCGTCCATGGCATCTGTGTTTAATGAGTATGCTTTGAAGAGCCAATATGATACTAGCATCTATCTTCAGGTGATTTCTAAGAACGTTATTGATTTTGCATGATTTTCAGAAATAACATATCTTCTTTCCTAACCTTAATTAAGCTCAGATTCTGTAGATGTACTGTCTAGTTGTAAACGTCCTCATTCGTGGAAACCAATATTAAACGTTTCAATGTCAATGGTTTAGAATTTAGTATGTTCAAGACTATAATGCTTTGTTTCGTTCTTATTTATCATTAAAGAGTCTGTCATCTTCATAGTTGACACCGCATTCTGTATAAGTTTTTAGAAATTTTCATATCTCCTGTCTCATTATTACTTTTTGTAAAATTCAAGAAACAAATGGAAATGTTTAAGTCCTCTGACGGGCTCGATATACCTTTAATCTTTTGTTTTTCTTTCAAATTGCAGAACCTATTTTTATATGGTTATGGTGCCATATTCAATTTTTTGGGAATATTAGGAACAGTCGTCATTAAAGGTCAGTTATAATTACGTTTGATTTTCATTAAATAAGTTATTATGCCAGCTTTATTGTATTTGTTTTTGCTAAGTAAATGAATGATTCTAAGCATGAACTAGTATCCGCAGTTTTATGTGAAGAAAAGTTAGATAAAAATTTTAATGTTTTATCTCGATGTTTCTGATTGAAATAAGAAGCTTGTTCATGGCAATAACAACTCAAATTATAGATAATTTAGTTAGGTACATAAGTCAACAGTTGTGCAACTATCAACTATTACAGTGAAGGAAATTGTGCATATTTTGGTATATGGGTTAGAAGATGAAATTTTGTGCACTACTATTAGTTCTTCCATTGTTAGTCATTAATGGTGCGTCATTTTGCTTGTGATAGGTCCTAGTAGCTTTAATATATTTGAAGGCCATTCAAAAGCTACCATGCTGCTAATAGCTAATAATGCTGCTCAAGGAATTCTATCCTCTTTTTTCTTCAAATATGCTGGTAAATTATGGTTGTAATTCTTGTATTCTTCAGTAATCTTTACGCCAATCAATATGCAATCTTCACAATCCAAATTTGGCTCCATTACTCGGCTTTCGTGTTAGCTTATGTAATTGGTGGTGCAATTTGATCCATTCAGATACAATTTTGAAGAAATACTCATCAACAGTTGCAACAATCTTTACTGGGATAGCTTCTGCTGCGTTGTTTGGTCATATATTAACCATGAACTTTGTCTTAGGAATCTCTATTGTGTTCATCTCTATGCATCAGGTACTCTAACGAAGAAAAATGTTTCATTTGCCAATTTACTAGATAAACTGGGCGTTCTAATATCAATGTTGCTACGGATTTACTCGATTCCCTTATTTTTTGTGTGCCTTCAGTTCTTTTCTCCCCTCTCAAAAGTTAAAGATGACCAGCCAAATGGGACAATGGAAATGGTGGACATTCATGAAAACCACAGGTACGAGCATGTTATCGAATATCGAAAAAAGATTATCTTCCTGAATAAATCTCTAAATACTGATCTATGGAAAAGCTCTTATTTATTTATTAGAAACTATGTTTATAGTTCTTCCTATTTAAAAAAAAAAGCTTCCATTTTGATTCAGCTTGTTCAAACTAGAAGGAAGATTTTCTTTTCTTATGACTAATTTAAGGGTCCATGCTTATGGTTAACAATACACTGCACTTCTTCATCACCAAACCAGCTGGCCTGCCGAGATTCGTATTTCATGATATCGGGTCACTACTATATAATCTACGGAAAAGTACTAATATCTATATTACATTTTACCTTTCAGTTCAAAAGATTCCTTTATAAATATGACTGCCGGAGCAAATGAAGAGGTATGAATTTAAAGCCAACTTGTTTGACCTATTTTTCTTCCACGTTTTACTGCAAAAAAATAAATAACAATTTTTTAATTCATTTCCAGACTAGTCATCGCGTTGGATCCGATGAGCGGCAGCCGCTTCTTCCCGCCTAAAGTGTCTGGTAAGTTACAAATCATTGTAACTTAACACATACTATAATTCATTTCATGATTGTATCGAGTTTAAGACTTATTTCTTATATCCTCAAATTTTACTAGAATCTGTCTTTACCATGAATAGATTGATCAAACTGCAACAAGAAGATAAACCAACCCTGATTTAGCCTTAACTTTTTTTTGCAGGGAATATATATTTTTCCGAGGGATTCATATGCAGGGTTCCAATCAATACGATTTCTTCATATTGTAAGCAAGAGACTTCATTAACGAGTTCGAAGCATCGTTAGGAGCCTCGAATTTTTGATAGCGATGATTTGGACCAAGAAATAACCAATCAATCTTCATTTTGTAATTTTTGTTTCATCAACATAGAAAACTTAATGTACAATTTCCTGCTTTTACTCCTACTATCCATGATTTCCTCATTTTCTCTCTTCAGTAGCCAAACCGAAGCATTCACTTATACGCAAATGGACATATATTTAATCACATCGTTGGACCAACTGTTCGAGTTTAAAAAAATGGCAAATTGTAGTCCAATTGCCTCGAAAATTAGAGAAAGCAAAATGATTCTCACTAACAGAGATGCCTCCTGTTCTTCAAGACAGCTACAGACTCCAATTCATTTACATAGAAAACCAAAACCAGACAGAGAAAAAAGTCGTAACATTATCGAACACAAATTGCAAGCAAACGAATGAGAATCTGAAAAAAAAACGCTCAAGATTCGGTAGATGGGGCAGGGGCCGGAGGCCTGAGGAGGGGCTGAAGCGCTTTGACAACTATGGCCATGTTTGGCCGGAACTCGGCTTCATACTGGACACACAAGGCTGCCACTGCAGCCAACTGCACCATAGTAAGATCCATATCACTTTTGAGATGAATTTGTTTCGTAATTAAGATTATAATTAAACGGAATGGCTTCGTAACCAAGTGTTCGACTTTTAGAGGTCATAGTCGTACCTTTGCAACTCCCTTCGGTGGATATTCGCCCTTCAGCTTCAGATCTACACATTGTTTAACTTTGTCTTCGCTCAGCCTTGGAGTAGCCTGAAATAAAAAATTACATATAAACCACGTGTGAAATGGGAGAATAATGTACCAAAAAACTCACCCAAGTAACGAGACTTTGTTGTCCACGTGGCATGGTATGATCAACGGGCTTTCTACCAGTGAGAAGCTCAAGGAGAACAACTCCAAAGCTATACACGTCACTCTTCTGCGTCAATTGTCCAGTCATAGCATATCTGCATAAGAAATGAGAGGGTATTCTATTCATAGTCGAAACAGTGACCAAAATAGAAAAACTTATCAACTTGGTTAGATTAATGATTAAGATGGTAGAATATATCTTTTCAATCATCAATTTCGTTCATGATGGCACTAATATCTAAATGCCTGGACGACTTCAAATATCCAGAATGGACTTATCCGGTGTGCTTTCATTTAAAATTCACTCATCCAACAAATCTAAATCGTATTCGATTTGGTTCAAAATGACTGTTTATTAATCTTGCTTAAGATCTTAACTTAATGAAAAAATTGATACTATTTATGCATAGATGACTAGTGATTCTTCCATGTGTCCCCAGTCAAGAATATATAAGTAGAGAACTCATAACCAAAAGATGGCATATACACATCCGATTTAGTAATATTTCCATTAAAAAAAATTGTAGGAAAAAAAATTGTGCGAGAACATTACTCTGGAGCGTGATATCCAAAGGTTCCAAGGACTCGAGTAGAATGAAGCCGAGCAGCCATGTCAGGAGCTTGATTCGAAAGGTTGAAATCCGCAACTTTTGCTTTGAAGTCTTCAAAGAGAAGCACATTGCTAGATCTTATATCTCTGTGTATAATTGAAGGCTGAACCTTCTCATGCAAGTATTCAAGCCCTCTTGCTGCATCGACAGCAATTTTCACTCGTTGCATCCAATCAAGCACGGGCCCCGGTTGTGCCCCTTGCACTCCCTTTCGACCTGCATTTGTTGGGAGTAATCAAATCAATGGATTGTTCATTTACTTCTATATTTGATCAATTTTTAAATTTACCGTGCAATATGTCGTGTAGAGAACCCATTGTTGCGAATTCATATGCAAGAACACGGAGATTTCCTTCCACACAATAACCGAGCAACTCAACAACATTTTCATTTTTCAACCTTGATACCATTGACACCTGGGACCGAAGTCAATAAATATTCCGAAATAAACTATATTGACTGAAAAAGTAGAATTTTAGAAAAATTGATACCAATTAACAATTTTTCTAATATACTCCAATCCATCCTTTTTGGATTCAATTGATAAAGTTAACAAAAAGATAGGAAAAAGCATAGTATTATCCGATTCATAAGGATAGGAAGTAATATTTCAAGTATCACGCTGAGAAATGTAACAAAAGGATGTATCGTATTTTTTCTGCAGCATCCATTTGATATAGCTATTTCAAAGAAACCTGATGATTAAGCATAGAATTTAAAATTTTGAGTCAAACATACGATTTCCCGAACTAGTAACTAGTAAACTGTACCTGGGTTAGAAATTCAACATTTGAGTCAGGCTCAGATGAAACATCTAGCTTCTTTACTGCAACAGATTTACCATTACTTAGGCTAGCAAAATATACTCTCCCATAAGATCCTTCACCAATTAATGATTTTGAACCAAAATTATCAGTCTTTTCTTTTAGTTCATCTGAAGATAATGCAGGCACTTCAATAGCTGGTGGTGCCTTTTGTACTTCGGTTTTAACAGGCGGAGGGGGCTTCGCCTTTGGATGACCTAAATCCGAAACGATGTAAGATTGATCTGATATCCTCTTTGCATAGCATTATCAACCAATTCAAGCAAAAATTCCCATGTTTCAACCCAAGATCCAAGTATCAAAATCCCATTTTTTGTTAATTTTAACGATACCATACATATTAAAAGACATGAAAGCAATTATGGTAGGCAAAGGTAATGGAATATGATGATGGTAGAGGTTGTGCAAGAGATACAACTTTATTATGGATCTTAGCATTGAATATGGTATAGATATTAGCACTGAATATTTTCTAGACTAATCAAACTTTGGCTAGTTTAAATGGAGGTTTTTCTTTTCGCATTTGACGTTTTTTTATTACTCAAATGATAATTAATGTAAAAAATAGAGATTTTACCATCAGCGTAGCGTGTTGGACTTTTTTGACGCTCATTTTCATTCGATGTAAACGGTTCATCCCCATGACAACTGCAACAAAGCCACCTCCACATCCTAGCCCTACTCATAAAGTTCTTACTCGGTACTTTTTTTTTCCTCTTATGCAAGAGTCAACTGCCAATATATTACTGAGAACAAAAGTAGAAACATAATATAATGAATCAAAAAAGGCAGAAGGAAAAAAAGAGGGTTGTTATCCAATTATGTTAGCATAACAGGGATAAACTGGAAGAAGTGAAAATATATATAAATATTCAGAAATGAAACCAAGAAATGAAGTTGAAAAATGATTTAATCATGAGAATTCAGCTTTATCCAAGATAACTACATGAAGAAGAAGATTGGATTGGCTAATGTTGACTGCAGTTTCCCCAAATGATGAACAAATTCATGGAAACCCTAAATCACAAAGTCTTTAAAAAAGTAGAAACTAGGTCAAAAGAAACGACCATACCACCAAGCCCTGCCTATGACGAAATTGGATTTCCCAAATGAAAATTAAAAAACATAGTCATTAGGTTCTCAAAACAGGCAGAAACAACTGTTAAAAGAAACCAATTAATCACAGAGAAAGATTTATCCCAACCCGACTTCATTTCACTTAGCCACAACTAAAATCGCCGTAAACCCAGGATCGCAAATACTAAGACCGAACATCCGATGTTCGAATTGAAAAAACGTCCTACGAACTTAGAAATTGAACTGGTTTTGTATAAATGAGCAGATGATGGCCAAATACTAAAAGAAAAAGAAAAACATCAAACCTAGATAAAGATTCAACCAACTTTCGGGACCAAAAAAAGGAAAAGAAGATCGAAATACAGAGGGAAAAGATTGAATATACCTTGAAAATTATCAGTCTCCCAAGATTTGAAATGACATGATAAACAATTAAACAGACGAAACTGAAACCAAATCAAAGAAGAGAGGAAAAAAAGGAATGACAGGGAGGCAACGCGGAGCAGAGAGTTATACTTTTTCACACTTTATTGTGAGTTATCAATTATAAATATAGAGAGAGAAAGCTAAGAACTTTCGCTTCTCTCTCCTCCTAAAACAACTCCGCAATCCACTTCTTCCTCCTTTCTCTCTCTAAAATCATGGATTTCTCTGCAGTTACAGAATCTTTTCCAAATAACCTGGTAAAAATGACCAAATGGAACCCCTCTAAAACAGTGATCAATTGTTGTACAAGGGAAGAATTTATGACGGCAGCTTTACACCTTTACTTAATAATAACCTATATATTGTTAAAATCTTCGAATCATAATCAAAGTATGGTCTGATTACTTCAAAGTTTTAATCTTTTGCGCGACTAACGATTAAACTTTTTTGCCCAATTGACTATAATTTTCTCTACTAATTCAAACGATGTCTTGTTGCTTTCAAGTTTCAACATTTTTTTAACTTCTTAATTCAGTTTTTTTTCTTCTCAAGGTCAACCCTCACAACCACTAGTCTAGAAAAAGGGTGGTGATTCTTCTACGGTGACATTTTTTATCAATATTTGCATTTTCAATAGTTTTTTTAAGGTTTTTGAAATCTGGGTCGAGTCTGGGATAGTATGTTCTAGTTTCTTGAATATTTTGTTGGAGTTTTAAGCAATTTGAATATGAAACTACACCTATGATTCCCATTTTTGTGATTTTTTTCTTAAGCTTTGAACTAAAGCATTACCTTCGGAACTTTGGATATGAGATGGTTCCCTTGGAAATAGAACATGCCCTGGACTCCGAAAGTCCGACCGGCCAATTTTACCCACCCAACTGCTAAAGTTGAAAGACAATTAGAAAGCATTTAAATTGACCCGAAAAACTGAAACTTTAACATTAAAAGCCATGAATCCTTAGTCTGTACACAAATTTCAGGAACTGTTCAAAACTAAAAAGTTCAACACAAAGGAAACAGAAATATTGGAATTCATACAAAGTTCCCTTCCTATACTTAGTCTAACTCCACCAAGAATTCAACCCCGACAAACCCTAATATGTGGGCCCGGCGATTTCTCCAGTTTTTCAAGCTGACACCGGTTTTCTTTCTCCGGCAGTTGTCGCCGGATTCTCTTTGAAACCGAGCATTTTGTTCAACGCTCCAATGTAGGCCTTGACACTTGAAACTACAATATCCATTCCTGCTCCAATTCCACTGTCACCAAATTATAATGTTAAAGAACTATTAGATCATTCTTCGACTAACCCGATTAAGCTATTGTGAGTGTTAATTTTGTTGTAGCGATCCCAAATTCAAACATCAACTTAGTCAAAACTAACCCCACTTAAAAGAAGAGAAATGGTAAGTGTATCTTTTTAACATGTTCTCTTATTATATCGTCTCACGTGTCAAGTTGTGATTGATTAAGTTAAAATACATTTAATATGTTACAATTAAAATAACTATTTATAATATTTATTACATCAATCATAATTTGACATGTTAGAATGTACAATAAGAAAATATACTTAAAAAAAAACCTAACATTACCCTTAAAAGAAGTTTACTTATAAGAATCAATAAAAAAACTTAACATGCATGTGAAATAGAATGTTAAAAAATTCATAAATATTAGATTATTCTCGATCCACAAGTTAAAATCTTTTGAGATGTTACGTAATTTATCATCAAGTTAAGCGTAGTTGATCTAAAATTGAAAAACATAACTCAATATTGAGGCGTTTTAGAGTATATACCTAAATGCTCGTTGAACGGCTTCTCCAGTTAAAGCGTGAGTGGACGTGTTACCATTCTCCCCACGAATCACGACACGGGTGGTGGCAATCGCATCAATACCTTCTGTGACCGAACTCATGGAATACTCGAGAAGGGTGACGGGTTCCTGACATCAAAACCCCAAAGTGAACTTCTCAAATACAACCATCTACCCACAAAACTAAAGAGATCCCCAACTAGAATCAAGTAGATACAAAAAATTTGGAGATTGATCTTGTCAGTATCAACAACCTATTACCGTGCATAACGAGAATTGCTTAAAAAGGAATCCTCAACTCACGAAAAAGGAAAAAAACCTGCTAAAAAATTTGAGGAATGCTAAGTTTATATTCTTAATATATTCTTTTATTGTACATGTTGGCGTGTCAAATTACGGTCAATCTAGTTAAAAGACATTTAATGTATTATAATTAAAATATTTTTTTAATATTTATTGCACTAATAACAACTTGACATGACAACGTGTGAAATAAAAAAATATGTTAAAAAAGTAAATTTAACATAACTCAAAAAATTTTGAAAGACATTTCAATATCTCGTATAATACAGAAGGAACTAAGATGCTAACCTTAACAATGAGATCAACGGCCTTGTAGGCTGAATCCACAGGTCCTGTTCCAATAGAACAAGCCACATGTTCTCTCCCAACGAAGTCAACTAGCTTAACTGTGGCAGTAGAAAGGCCCAGTGTTCCACAAGTTACCTGTGTTGTCCACGTCAACATCAAATGGCTTGTAACGATTAAGCTTTTAATATGTAAAAGTGGTACTAATAGAAAAGAGAAAAAAAAACTTGATCTTTAAGAATTCCCAAATTCACAAGTAAGTGATGAGCAAATGATAACTACGCTGTTCCTAATTCTTCAGATTATCATCCATTTGATGCAAATTATGTTAATACAAATGTGATTAACCTGAAGATCGGTAAGTTTCCAAATAACTTCAGGCTGAAAAACTTCATCAGATACCAATGCTCTAAGATCAGCATCTGCAATTCTCTGCATAGGAATAAACAGCAAAATATTAGAAGGGAAATCCAGGACAAGAGTGGCAGGTTCAATAGCACATACTCAGTGGACATGAAAGTAGGGGTTAGCAAAACCGGATCAAGACCGCAAACCAAACTGGAACTGCCAGTTTTAGTCTGGTTCCGATATTATTTTTTAAAACTGTGATTCATGGTTCGATTAAGATCTTTAGGACTAAAAAACCGTGAAAGCAAGATCGTGAGTCAGAAAAGACACAAAATAAGATAAAATTTGATCCAAACTTTAATAAAATTCGATGTAAATTCAAAAATCTATTTTAAAAATCATCAAATCACTCAAAAGTCAACCTAAAAATAATAAATACTTATTTTTATATTTTACTTTTCTTTAAATATAAAATAGAATCGAGATAAATTGAAACCACATCATATGTCATGATCTCATTTCCGTTCCAAAAATTCAAAACCGTGGGTTTTAGTTTTATTTTGAGATAAAATTGGACTAGACAGGACCGGACCGTACCCACCCTTATATAAAAGTGGTTAAGTAATGATTTCATTGGTAGAATTACATAGCATGTAGCAAGACGTTAAGTATTGACTATACTCCATTTACAAGCATCCCCCCACCAGATGAAGAAACTAAGAACTAGGAAACAACTTATTCCATTTGTAGTTGTTCACCTTCTTCTGCTCAGCGACTTCTTTGAAGCGCCAAAAGATACTATGAAGTTGCTCAGACTCAAGCTTATAACCAAGCTGAAATAAAAAAAAAATTCAAAATTTTGTTTCATGATTGCAATTTGGGACTTGAGACAAGTGTGTGGTCGAAGAAATTATTGCATACCTCTTCAAGCCTCTTTTTCAAAGCATGGCGCCCACTAGAATGAAGTACAAAAAATAGGTAAATTTGAAAACAATAGAAAGTAGGAACAACATCAGAATGCCAATTGACATAATTCTACATCGAAGCAGAGAATGAAATAAACAGAATTTTACAGCTTCTATCACAAGGAAAAGTCACACGACGGTCAAGGATTATTCTTAACTACTAACTTTTTTGCACTAAAAATAGTATTAAATTAAACATGAATAAATTAAAAATACAAACAAGGACGAGATTGTCTTTTATGATGTTTCTGTAATGAAGTGCAAAATATATTGAAATAGGTGGTTAGATCACAAAAAATGGTAAACTGAAGCAAGCTAAGTTTTATGTCATGGTATTTAACACATAAATTGAGAATTCATCTACCCCATGTTCTTACGCATGTGTTATAGAGAGTTTTAATGAATAATTCTATAATATACCTGAGTTTTCCAAGGACAATACCAGCCTCATTTGTCCGCTCCAAACCAATATCTTCAGGAGCCATAATTTCATAGGTATTTTTGTGTTTGAGCATTCCATCCTACAAAACCAGAATATTCTCAAAAGTAACTCTTGATTCCATTATAAAGCAAAAGAAATAAAGTATATTTTCATTATGAAGCTAACCTGATGGATTCCACTTTCATGTGCGAAAGCATTAGCCCCGACAATTGCTTTATGGGGTTGTACTTGCAGTCCAGTGTATTCTTCTACCTAAAGAAGTAAACTATGTGATAAGAAACCAAACTTATCCACTGTTCGTTTTAACTTATAAAATAAATTTTCTAATAAACAATAATACCATTTTGCTCGTCAAAAAGATGTGTTTTGGATTGATTCCTGTATATAGACCTCCAAGAACGTGGTCCCCACGACATTTTAAGGACATAACAACCTATACAGATCACAAGGAAATTACAGGGATGGAAGGGAACATGATTCCACAACACAGGGAGAAAGATAAAATATATCTTACAGCTAATCCAGATAATCATTTAAATAAAAAAAATGTTGAACTACAGATGAAAGCACAATAAGAATGATAATTTATATATTATAAGTTAATATGCAAGAAAAATAATTAATTCAGGGGTTGTCTCAATTTTAAGAATATCACTCTAGCATTGGTTATCATCCATTTTATGTTAAAAGTGGAATTTATTTGTGCAATTTACTTTACCTTTGAAGATGCTATTTAAGAAATATAAAATACCAAAAACCACTCACCTCCTCTAGTGAAGCATTACCAGCTCTTTCACCAATCCCGTTAATTGTTACTTCTAATTGCCTCGCACCGGCACTTGCTCCCTAAGAAAACATACGAAAAGTTGATCCAAGTACATCTTATAATATGAGTAATAATTACCGGAATTAACTATAAATAGTGGCATACTGCTATTGTGTTGGCAGTCGAGAGTCCAAGATCATTCTGACAGTGGGTTGAAATGATAACATTCTCGATTCCAGGCGTGTTTGATTTTATGTCTGAAATCAGTTGCCCGAATTCAGAGGGCATAGTATAACCAACTGTGTCGGGTATGTTGAGAGTTGTTGCTCCAGCTTTAATAACTTCACCCAAAATTTCATACAGGAAATGTCTGTCCGATCTGTAATGTCCCCGAAATAAATGTTTACTTATGCCCAACAAGTAGTTTATAAAGTTTCTCGCAGATATAAAGGCATATTTTGCTAATAAGGTTTCTGCATTTTATATATTTTTAAGATGCAACAAAGTAAACTTGAATTCAACAAATTTCCCAACCAGAATGCATGATTTCATTACAGATTCAGATTAATGAGAAGAATTTTTTAAAAACTATTCGACAAATGTTAGATTACTGAATAATGAATAATCAAAGTATGATGGAAAGGAAAAATATGGCTAATATCTCTAAAAGATATTTTGTTTTGCAAAGTAATGGAATTTGTAAGCTATCCACTTTCCTACCAAATCCCTCTTTATTCTGGCACATAAATGAAGGGATCGAAGAGATTATGGCAGATCATGTTCACCAAGAAATGACCCGAAATTTGCTGATTAATAAAGGATGATATGAGATCATATAAATACAGATCGGTGATAACAACTGGAAGAATAAAAAAGTACAACCCCACATTAAAAGCCAAAATCTCATCATAAAACTATAATAACATCCAAGGATTAGAGTATTAGTTCTTCGCATAGGCCAAAACCATTGATGTACCATAGAAGAAGTGATGATCACCCAAAAGATCCACAAAACTAGACACCATTACAACTTACAGAATCCTCTAAACAAAATTGCGGAGAGAATCGATTAAAGTTTGACTTTTTACTTCGTTGATTCAATTTATTTAGATCTTGAAATAGGTACAAGGATCAATTCGATAAGCATAAACTAAAGCACTGAAAAAGGGTAATGAATTGAAGACAAGGGGGTCAAGATCGTACCTTCCTGCATCCTCGGGGCTGAACTCCACGTCATCACAACCCAAGCTCCGAGCCAACTTTACCATATTCCGGGCAATGTCGATCACCTCCTCTTTCGTCTTCTTCAACTTAAACTCCATGTGAATCGGACTAGTGGCGATAAAAGTATGAATCCTCGGTCTCTTCGCATACTTCACTGCCTCCCATGCTGTTCGAATATCCTTCTCATTACACCGAGAAAGGCCACAAATCACCGGAACATACCCCTGCCCGTCGACTGCATTGCCAACTTCTTTTGCAATCGCCTCGACGGCTTCAAAATCGTTCTTAGAGGCAGCAGGAAATCCGGCCTCAATAATGTCGACGCCGAGCTTCGAGAGTTGTCGCGCTATGTCGAGCTTCTCTTTGGAGGTCATCGAAGCTCCAGGCGACTGCTCCCCGTCGCGTAGAGTGGTGTCGAAGATTCGGACATAATTTGGGTCGGGAATATGGTTGGGAATATAAGGAGGTCGAACAACTGAGGACTTAACAGAACTGGAGCAAGAAATGACGAGCTTCGAGGTGATCTGCGGTGGAGAGGAAGCAAGTTCGTAGGATCGGAAAGGCGAAGAGTGAAAGTGATGACGAACGGGGAATTGGGGACTGATTAAGGAAGGTGAAGCTGTAGAGACAGAGATGGAGGGTGAGGGAGAAAAGACGGAGTTTTTTATAATGGAAGCCATGGGAGCGAGCGCGAGAAAAGCTTTAGAAGCTCATCAATGGTGTCTCCTTTGCTCTGGGCTATGACTCTTCGACCCCGTTTCTGGATCCGACCGGGAGACTAACCGGCAATGGCGACGGCGCCCACTTTCCAAACATGAAATTACTGATCTCGCCTTGCGTGATTACCGACCTTTTTTGGTAATCATTCAAGGGTATAATCGTAATCACGAAATCCGTATCTCTTCTCAAAGTCTTGGGTTTCCCATATGAAGGTAGTCAGTCTATTCGACTCGGTTTCCTTATCATACATGTTCGAAAATTGTAACATTGTTTTAAGGTTTACGTAGGTTATCTTTATTTTCACGAATTTATATATCTTGTCGACAAGTTTCAAACTTGGGAACGACCATGTTTTTAAATTCAATCCAGCATTGTCTCTTCGAAGAAAAGATCAATTTTGAATCCAAATCGTCTCGGTATAGTATACAAGGAAAATGAGAAAATGTAATTTGGAAAAAAACTTGAAAACTTTATCAAACTCCTGAGTTTACTTTGCTTCTCCATCATCCCCTCCATGCAGTGTAGATTTTCCATTCCAAAAGGTATTTCGGGTACTGGGTCGTGTTGGGTCAAGCCTATTTTGTGGGCTTGACCACTTAAGCCCATTAGGGCATCTTAACCTAATTAAAAGGAAGGGGCTAGGTTAAGGAAAAAGGAGGGAGAGTAGCCTTGAAGAAAAATAGGGAGAAGAGAGAAATAGAAAAAGGGGTTCGGATTTTTCTGCGCCAGAAAAATCGATTTCCGTTTTCTCCATATTCAACCGTTGGATCGGCTTGAAAGTTTGACAGTAGCTTCGAGACACACAGAGGTACGTTCTGAACGGTGAAGATCGTATTTTGTGTTTTCTAAGACTGCCTGTTGGGGTAAAAACGGGACTGCCGTTTTTATCGTCGTTTATCCTCTATCTCTTTATTTGCTGAATCCAAGATTGTTGTTTGATCTTGATGAGTTATTGTAATCCTCTAGTTTGATGATCTAGAGAGAACTTGGTGTACCCATTATTTAACATAGTGGAGGTTTGATTCGGTGGCTCCTCGCCCGTGGTTTTTACCTTCGATTTGGAGGGTTTTCCACGTTAAAATATCGGTGTCTCGTTTTTATTTATTGCTTGATTATTTGCTTGGATTTCATTAATATTGCTGGCTTGGATTTGGTAATCTCATTTAGCACACAAGAACTTGGAGAATTATTTTTCAGGTTAATTATCCGATCGTTTCCCAACAGGTCGTTCATCGTCGTATTCATCGTTTTTCAGCGTGTGGATATTGCTACCCGATCGAGAAGTTGCAGGTCCCTGTCCACTCCGGCCACCGGAGCTGCTCCGGTTGGGCGAGGAACGAGAGCTATTGGGATCGGAAATGCTCCTTTGACGGTTGGCAGTTGGACCTGAGATAAAAATGACGAAATATTCTTACCGAAAATTTCAGGAAACACAAAAAAAGCCAAAGATTGAAGTATTTTAAGGATCCATGGAGATACCTGAGATATAGACAACAAGCAATTTCCTCTGGTGTTTTGCCTCAGTTATAGCTTCAGTTACAGAGCCCTTTAATGTCATAAAAAGACAACGAAGACTCCGTCTCCATTAACGAAGATTCCAAATTCACTGGCTTGCCCCAATAAAGGCAATATCAGAAACAACTGCGACAAAAAAATCGAACCTAGACAGCTCAGAATTTCATCGAAGATAGCAAAATTGGTCGTTTTTGACGGAGTTCGTCGCCATTGAAGACAGATATTCCCGAAATAAACTGAAAAATGCAAATGTAAGCAATTTTCTTCGCTGAAAATACCCTTTTTTTTTAGCTTCGACCTTGTTGAGCTTAATCGATGAAAGAAAATTAAACCAGCAGGATCTGTCGTCTATGCGCGAGGGGTGATTCGCCCATACAAAACTTTTTGAGAAAGATGATATTTTTATGTAGAAATATGAATGAAGTAATAATATTTATATAATGAAATAAACAAGTCAACGAAGACTTGCTAATTGAATTGTTCTTAGTCACTCCAATTTGTGTCAAGTTGACTTGATTAGTATATTTTGGCGAATTTAGTTGATTTTGGTGAGGTTGTTTCGTCTAGTTTTTGATGAATTCGGTCGGATGAAAATGAAGAACACTGTTGATTATCTAAAAAAGACAGGTTTGAATGGAACTGTAACTGTAGAATTCCCCGGCTTTCCCCGCCTGACAATCGGAAAATGGTAAAGGATCTACCTTTACGGCTCTGATTCGGCCGGAGCAAACGTCGAACTCACGACAGAGATGTTGTCTTCTTCTGTACATTCCATCTTCTCCGATGAAAGTGACCGATCAAGAACCGTTCTCCGACGTGATCCATTCAACTCCGGCGAAAGGAGCTTCGAAAATTTGGCTTTTTCTCCAGCAATTTGCAACGTCGTGGATTGGGAAATTACAAAAACAATGCCAGGAAAGCCTCCCTTTTTTTCACTCTCGCTTCTCTGGGTCAACATTTCTAGCCGGCAAGACTCCGCCGCGCACGACGGACACCTCCTGGCACCGCCGTGGATTTCTCAGCCACATTTATATTATTTTAGCAAAACAAATTAAGGTTTAGTAACTGTTGAAGATCGATCAGACGGTGAAAGGATTCAATGCATTAATGTAGAGTTCTTAAAATAGCACCCATAAAACACGACCTTCTAGGATTACCATCTTGACCGACGCTTACTCTTCCCTGTCAAAGTGGACATTTTTCAAGAAGCAGACCTTCCAGATCCACAGGTAACAAACCTTCCTTCCAATTTCCATGGCGGACGGAGTCTATACAATCCTTATTCCTTACTGTATATATGAAAACAACGATAAAAACTGAAACTTTTTGTCTTTTCCTGCTTATATTCCCATTTTTTAGAAAAAAATTGTTGAATTTCATCTCAATTTCTCATCCCATTCCAAGAATTTAGGGGGAAATAATCTGGAAAATGAGTTGTTGGGCAGCCAGGGGGTTTGGTTAGGGTCTTCTGCTTTGACCAATCACAATTCTTTCTCTGCGCTACCTTTCCTTCACCTAACCCTGATTTGTCATGGAGTCAAAAGACTGAATATTAATCTCTTTTAATCTCCATTTACGACCTATTATCTTTCCCCGTTTTCGCTCTAAATCTGAAAACCCAAATCACAGAGAAGAGCTTCGAGGTTCGATCCGACTGAAAATCATGTCTGAGATGATCAGCGAGGCCTGGAAAAACTATCTCCTGCAACTTCAGAAACACCCACTCAGAACCAAGGTTTGGTTTCTCCATTTTCTTTGGTGTTCAACGGGGTTTTAGAGGCTGTTTTCCGTTGATTTTTTGTTCGTGGGTTTAGGCAATCACTGCTGGGGTTCTAGCTGGGTGTAGCGACGTCGCTGCGCAGAAAATTTCAGGGATCAAAAAGCTTCAGCTCAGAAGATTGCTTCTCATAATGGTATTATATTTCGATAATCCGAGATATATATCTTTTGATTACTGTAGAACTATGAACGATGAGATTTGATTTTCGTTGCAGCTTTACGGATTCGGCTATGGAGGTCCATTTGGACATTTTCTGCACAAGCTGATGGATATCATCTTCGGGGGTAAGAAAGGGTCGACGACCATTGCAAAGAAGGTAACTCATGCAACTTTGAAGATGTTTTCTTCGTGATTAAATGAAGAAATCACATAGATTGATCTTAAATCTATTGCTCAGGTTCTGCTGGAGCAACTAACCTCTTCTCCTTGGAACAATTTGTTTTTCATGATGTACTACGGATTGATTGTAGAAGGTATTAACATCTTCTGTTTTAGTTTTTCCGATTATATATGACCGACATTCACGATGAATCTAATTGTTAACGGCATGCAATGGTTCGCTAAGTATATGTATTTACATCTCGATCCTCACCAATTAGTACAATATCCTGCATTTTCCACCTGGACTTGAGAAACCGAAATCTTATTATTAGACCTCGGAAAGGGAATATTGTATGAGCTGACGGAGATATGGCTTACAAGCCATCTCCTATAAGATATATGGTCTCTTATTAGCTATTTTTGTGTACGAATCGTGCACGAATTGAACTATTGTGTATGCTCTGAAATATATTGCTTTGACGAGTGAACATGATATCAAACCCGACAAAAAATTGCAGGGAGGCCATGGGGATTGGTCAAGAGCAAGGTTCGAAATGACTACCCTTCTGTTCAATTGACTGCTTGGAAGGTTTGCAATCTAAACCGTTATTTGTTCTTTTGTATAGAGCGATTTGCATTATTTTCTAACTCCGAACGCCAATCCCTTGCAGTTTTGGCCAATTGTTGGCTGGGTGAATTATCAATACATGCCTCTCCAATTCCGTGTTATATTTCATAGCTTCGCAGCCTCATGCTGGTATGTCTATCTGTATTCTATGATGAAGAATAAAAATCGAAAGGAAATAACCAAAACTGAGTGAAAACAACCATTAAATTGAAACAACCAAATCCAAAGGAATGAAAACAACCAAAACTGAGAAGTTTAAGCCCCTGAAAAATCTCCCTGTCTGTTTCCTTCATTATGACTTCCGAGCCATGGCTGAAATTACAAAGATAGGACAGAGATTTAACCATTAAATTGAAACCGAGAGGGTCCATCTCAATCGATTGGTTTTAAGGATTGTAATCATTGAGCTTGAATTCGAATCATAACCCGGTGAAGAATTCGAATCATTATGAACTGAGTACAGTATACTGGTTTCAGTCTTTAATTCTCTTCTTTTTTTTTGGTTAAATCCTCGAATTGTAGAACATGGTTGTGGGTATTGATTGATAAATTGTGGAAATGCAGGGGAATCTTTCTTAATCTCAAGGCAAGAAGTGTTTCGGTCAAGAAGGCTTAGTGTTTCTCTCTGGAGCTGCAGACTCCATTGAATTCCTCAATGATTTCTTAGATCTGATGTAATCTTTCTTCCTCTGCTTCTGCAACTAAGATCTTTGGACAAATGATGCTTAGCCGTGTTACTTTCTTAATTAAAATTAAAATGATTGTAACACTACACCATGTTCGGTATCTCTGGTCTATCGAGATTCGTCCGAACCAATGATAAATGTGTTGTCGTTTCTGAGACAAGATCTCGACCGCTCCTGAAGATCTGTTTCCAGTTATAATCATGCATGCATGTGTTTATTGATACGTCTCCATGATCGATAATCTTCATCTATGAATCTGTCTGGGAAAAAAGACCTTAATAGACGCTCATTTTCTGGGATGGACGCCAATGTGGCCTGAGCCCATATGTTCTCTTTATACTGATGGGCCGGATTTGGTGAATGTGGGCCTTAGAGGCCCAGCAGTAATCTGTGATATATTATACTCTCTCTCTCTCTCTCTCAAATGGTGGAAGAAGTTCTCATTTTCTGTGGAAGAAAAGCATAGTTCTTTCGTAATGAATCACCCGGTGATATCGCACAGGAACTTCAGAAATTTCAATGGAGTGTTTAATGATGTTCGGTGGCAGAGAAAGAACTGCGGGAGAGATAAACTAGAGAGAGAGAGATGACTAGAGAGGAGAGAGAGAATATGCAATCAATACAGTCATCTACCAAGCACATGGACAAAGTGGAAAACATCTAGTTTGCTTCAGATAAACTTGAGAAAATCAATCTCCAAATTTCCAAAGTCTTCATCTTATCGATTACCATTTTCCACGCTAGAATAAATACTCTCCTAACCTCTCTTCATTGTTCTAACTAATCACTTAATTAGTCTGATAAATTTTCGACTGTATTTTCTTCGAAATCTATCGTATTCATGGATCTAACACGCACATCCCCGTCGAAATCCATGATGTTTCTACTAAAACACAGACAATGGCCTAAAAACAGAAAAGAGTTTTTACCAAACCTAACCTAACAATGGAGAATGAACTAATCTTATCATGCATTTTACAGCTGCAATAACAAACTACGAAGCATTAAACAGCTAAAAATGAGCCAAAAGAAGCAAAAACAAGTAGCTTTCTTTAAAATAAAGTTACATATTATCACGTGGACCCAGAAATAAATACATCACTGGGTTGGTCAGCAATTTAGGAAAATCTTAAAAATACAGTCCTGGTGTGAATGGGTTGAACAATTCCACCATGAAATCTCCTTATCAGTGGAAATCTGGTGCACGTTTCACACTGCATGATTAAACATCTTCTCACTCTAAGGATCTGCATTGTCCAATCAGTTAGCTGAGCTATTTCAACACTCTTTTTAGTTCAAGTTGTCTTCATCAACCTTGTTTTCGAAAGTGTTTTTTTATTGTTTAGTCATTTTCTCTGGATCTCAAGTTTCTCGGCCAAAAACCTTAATATTCTATTACAGAAGGGTGAATATCGACTCTTTAATTGCTGAAAAGGGTATAGACTATACCGTATAACTACCATAGCCACAATCTACAAAAGAATTGTTACCTCATCGTGGATTGTTTTCCATTAAAGATTGAAGTTTGATGACTTAGTTCCTCGAGATCTAATGGTAATCGAGATCTTACCCTCGAGTTAATAAAATTAGGCTAGTAGGTTGACGAAAGAAACTCTCTTTTGCAAGCCAGTGCTTTTCAGTGATGCCTGTCATGGCGGACAAGAAGTTTGGTGGTATTAGGGCTTTTTCTACGATTATTTTTTTCGACAGCTAGTGGTACATGTTATGGGAGAAGAAAAAGTGTCGAACTGTTAGTGGTTGAGAGCCATTAAATGAGAAAGAGAAAGGTTGAGTTACGGGAGGGACTGTCATGGATGCGTATAAAAGCCCTAGAGGGTTTCATGGAGAGTTCATCCAGAGTTTCGGAGTTGTATATTCTCAGGGTGAATATGGGGGGTGGTAGGGGAAGAATTGCATTGTTGTTTTTGTTTTGTTTTCATGTTTTTGTGGCGAATGTGTTCGCGAGAAACGTGGTTGAGAGGAGAGAAGACAAGGAGATTGGAGTGGAAGGGATTGGTGGGTTGGGTGGCGGACTTGGCGGTGGACTTGGTGGCGGACTTGGCGGTGGGGGTGGAGGATTAGGTGGAGGTGGTGGGTTTGGGAAAGGTGGCGGCCTTGGAGGAGGAGCCGGTGGTGGTTTTGGGAAAGGTGTCGGACTTGGGGGAGGATCTGGAGGTGGGTTCGGCAAAGGTGGTGGCATTGGTGGAGGAGCCGGTGGTGGTTTTGGAAAAGGTGGTGGACTTGGGGGAGGATCTGGGGGTGGATTTGGCAAAGGTGGCGGACTCGGTGGAGGAGGCGGTGGAGGAGCAGGTGGAGGCTTTGGAAAAGGTGGCGGCATTGGCGGAGGTTCCGGTGGCGGCATTGGCGGAGGTTCCGGTGGCGGCTTTGGGAAGGGTGGGGGCATAGGCGGAGGTGCTGGCGGTGGTTTCGGGAAAGGCGGAGGTATTGGTGGTGGTGGAGGCAGCGGAGGTGGATTTGGCGGTGGTTCCGGAGGAGGTGGAGGCTTTGGCGGGGGTTCCGGAGGAGGAGGAGGATTCGGAAGCGGTGGCGGTGGTGGTTTTGGAGGAGGGGCTGGCGGTGGATTCGGTGGCGGAGGTGGTTTCGGTGGGGGAGGCGGTGGGGGAATTGGACACCACTAAGCTAAGCTCAAAGTGTAATAAATGAAGTTATAAATATCATGTATCATCACCCTCCCATTTATTTCAACTTAGACTCCACTTCCATTTATGATTCCTTAGTCTTGCAAAACATCATAAAATCATTTGCACTTCCGTTGACTTCTCTCCTGGACAGAGTTGCCCAGAATCGCAAGCATCGCCAATCTCCCATTTTTCACCTCTTTCAGCTTCAATTCCTCCATCGATTTCTCGTCTTTTCCAAATCCAAGAGGATTAAACGAAGGTCCCCCTGGATATGCGGGATCTCCAGATTCTCCCAGAAATTCTTCGACCCCAGAAAGTATTGCTTTCCCATCGTTCCCGGCTTCGCCCAGTCTTGGAATCTCTGGTGCTTGGCGAATCCCACCAGAGCCATTTCGAGGACGAAGAGCGTGTAGCTATCGGCCCAGTAGCAGAGGCCGGTTCATTTCCATCCAATTTTGGATCCGGTTCTTACAAATCTTAGATTAAACAAAACCAAACCGAAATTGAATTAAATCAAACTGCAATGATGAAATTTAAGTTTTGGTTCGGTTTATCAAACAATTTCTTGTTCCCAAAAACCTGTAAACATAGCTGTAGAAAATAATACTTCAATATTATGAGCCGGATAAGATTCACATAAGAGTAAATGCTAGACCGAACCTACGGGTTTGGCTGGATCAACAATTGCAATCTGGTTCCGAACAACTGAGAAATTCCATCCATCGTTCTCTTCAGCCAAATGTAATCAAATTTGACAAAACAGTTTACTAATAAAATCTTTTCCAAAATGTTGAATTTCTGAATTTCAGAAAATCAGGCTCTAACCCAGTACACTTAAACTTCTAAAACTATGAGAAATACCTCTTATTTCGGAAATCTCGCAAGGTACTTATCAAGACTTACGTACTCAACGGTGACAATCTGGCCGCCGAAAGCCCGACCATGCAAACAATGCGCAGCCACGCAACTTGATTCAGTTCTATTATACTCTACAAAGATGGATCCTTCTTCAAATACCTCTTCTACACTTTCAGTAACCTCCTTCAAATCAGCCTCAATCTCTGTGGTCAGCTCCTCTCTCCCTAGCAATCTGTTTTCCGAGCATTTCTCGGCCGTTTGAGTAATTTCGGTTACTTTCTGGTCAGAAGACTCCAATGGATTTTCAGTGGACTCTTCGGTTTCACAGGCTCGGTCTTCGAAAGTAGCGTCATTGTCAACGAGGTTAGCTTGGTATGATTTTTCTGATACAAGATCATATAGTTCGCTTAATTGAACACAGTTTGATCGATCTGTTGTACCTTCAAAATCTTCATGCTCTTTGGCATTTACTGAAAAATTGGCATCGCCCACATCGTTCATTCGTGCAATGTCTTGTTCGGAAGTGTTTGTTTCTGGGCTGTTGATATTGACAGGGTCTCCTCTGATGATTACACAACTGGGGTTGAGCTTGACAATATTTAGAGACTTCACAACGCCAAACCTAAAGCATTATTATCCAGCCTTATTTCTTTCCAATTGCTATAACAGAAGGGTATTTCTAAACTGACAATAATTGGATTAACGAACCTGGCACATTCCAAGCGTACATCTTCGAGAACTTCTTCCACTTCTAGTTCCGTTTGAGTCAATAATTGTGCTGGATCAAACTAATTCACACAGGAAAATGAATTCACTAGTTAAGAAATACTAGGAAATAAAAACAAGGGTTCCCCACGCTTGTATGACTTCACAAACTAGTTCTTACCACGTTTTTCAGCTTTAGGACTGGAGTTGGTGGCTCAAGAAGAGGCTTGGAATGCTCAGGGATGTCATAACACGGTGCAGACCTATGATGCTCCTGCACGTGTTTACCAAATGTCAAAAGAGAACGGTTTGTCAACGTAGAAGGAAAGAGTGTTGAATACTAGTTCGAGTGATGAAAAGAAAAAGAATATACCAAAGGGGTTTCATATAGGCATGCTTGAACAACAGTCAATACTCGGCCTCCAACCTTCATACCATTGAGACCCGCACAAGCTTTGAGAGTGACGGAGTGGTCTGCATACTGACCACATAAGTCTCATTAGTTCAAAAAGGGAAGATGAAATCGGAAGAGAAGAGAAATATATTACTACAAAAGCAGATAGCTTTTCACGAGAAAAGTGACAACTCGTGTAAATGTTATTTCAAGGCCATACTTTTTTTACAGTAGAAAGTATGCATTGATTTTAAGTAATACACAAGAAAGGTGAGCAATAGAAACAACTAAAACTCACGGACAATTATTTCTCCTGTCTTATGACTAATTTAAAGTATTTGGTGAAGACTTCAAAAAAACAAATTAGCATCGATATGTAAGCAGTTTATCACTGAATTTCTATCTATAATCCCGTATTTAATACTTCCTTTCCTTATAATTTAAAAGATAAGAACTGAGTTATATGAAAAGAAAATACTCTAAAAAGGAATCTCTACATCAACAATGTCCATAAAACATAAAAATAAGAAAAGAGAAAGTGAGACAGAATGACAGGGTCATATGTTAAGTCTAAAATTAGTCAATCATGTTAATCAACCTGCAAAGCGGTTGGATCATTTCGAGGAAAACTTCAAGTCTTAACCAGGGTAGGGCGTCGGAAATCAACTTAATTGTTCATCATATTCATAAACCTCTAACTTTTTGAATATTGGAAGTATAAGCTATGACCTACTACCTCAAGGAAAGCAGTTGATTGATTTAGATGCTCATTGATCACAAAGTGAAAGGACTTCACAGCTCCAAAGGCAGTAATGATCTCCCTAAGCTGACAAGTAACAAAAAAAAGTAATTACATCAATCAAATGAGGAAAACTTAAAATTAGCTTGGGTATGGTAAATAAGAACTGGTAAGTTCCCGCTAAAGGGCAAAAAAATCTCATATTACCATTTTCGGAGATAGTTCTTTTGAGATTCCCCCAATGAATATCTACAGTCAGACAAACAAATTATGAAGAGATGAAATCACCACAATCTTTAAGAATATTGGATCACATCATATACCGTGTAAAGACTCAAAATAACGAAGCTAAAGTAAATACGAATCAACACTACAAAATAAATAGACTCATGAATAAATAGTTGAGAAAATGACATATTAGGCGAAGCAGATATCATCTATCAAACATCACCACATAGATTGGCTCGCGGACTGTTGTGGCCTCTCTGGAGGATCGATGAGTGTATCTTTGATGTCATTGCTAATACTAGGACATCTAGTAATTCTTAATTGGCTAGCTGTAAATAGCCACATATTGTAGAACAAAGAATTATCTTGGACCTACACCGAGGTATCGACGATGATTCTCAAATATCGCAGAACGGGATGCAATACGATGAGATAGCATGCAATAGAAACAAAGACACGAGGAACATGTTTCCTACTCTTAATGGTCAAAGCGAACTATTTCACGCTGAATTAAAGAATTCAGAATGAATCATATCTCCCCAAGTAGGATTCTAAAATGGAGAGGATCTGGGTCATCATTAGGGACTATTACAACATTAATACTGAAGTCAATAATATATTAATCTCACAAAATTTAGAAAGAGCTATTTATCAAGACACTCATATATTTTCTCCAACCCTTAGTACTCAAAGGCTGTGCCACAGTAATTTTTTAGGCAGGCGTTGATCCATAATGAAGGAAAAATATATAATAAACTATTTGGTAAAACTATAAGAAAATTTGGGTCAATAATAACATGCATTGAACATTTTCAATTGATAATTCTGACATAAAAGTTAGATACAATGTAGATAGAATAGTAGAAGTAAATACTTGCTCATTTTAAGGACGTCACTTGTCAAATTGAGAATTTCATTAGGAATACATTTCCTTACCGCATGGAAAATAATAATTTTACATCAATGCAAACAGCTGGAGAAAAATGAAACTCATTAAAATTTTAATAATTAAAAAATGGTTTTCTATAATTATCTGTTATTTCTATTCCAAGTCTGTGGTTGACTGGATTTCTTGTGTTTTGTTGTTTGGGTTATGTTTCTTCTTCTTGTTAGTGCATAAGATTACAAGTCCTGCTGGGAAACTCTACAAAATGGAAGTTGAAGGGCAGAGTAAGCTTGTTTTTGAAAGAACGGGCTAACTAGGTGTATATTTATAATCGTTCTCTACAGAGATATGATCTAGATAGTTCTTGTAAAATCCAGGCACCAAAATCATAAGCACTGAAATGTACATAAATGCCTTTTCCAAATAATGTAACAACAGTCCATCATGGTTTAGAGGCATACCTTATTTCGAGAATCCTCGACAACTTCGCTTATTGTATCTACCGCGACAGACTTCTCAGGCTCGCCAGTCTGCACGAAAATAGTAACTGTCTGAAAACCTGCTACATGAATAGTAACCACAATCGACCTCAGAAGCCAACACAAAATGGTAGTAACTGAACCAAAAACATTAATACAAAAACATAAACAGGTTGGTTAAGTAATATGCAATCAAGCACAGACAAATCAAAAGATGAAAAGAGGATGACCCAAGGACTTGGATGTGCAAACCATAATGGAGAATACAAGCTTATTGATTACGAAAAATTCTGAAACAATTGCAAAATACTAATAGAGAAGAATAATGCGCACATTTTATTTCTGAAAAAAATTCCATTTATACACAGCCAGATGATTCTACCATGAAAATAAACTATTGTTGTTATAAACATAAAACTAGGTCACCTCCATAATATAATGAACCAAATACATACCTTCAATCACATCAAAGTTATATTACTTTCCACAAAACCCTTTTTTTGTGCATGAACAGTTGGATAATATAGTTAGAGAGAACAATGAAAAATAATTCTTCAGTCCTAAAGTAAAAATCACATTTCAGTTTTACTGCTACAAAATCGATTACATCAATTAACAATCGAGTAACGATAACAACCACATATGATTATCAAAGCAATAAAAATTACAAAAGCCAATGAAGAACATGGGAAACGAATGGTTCATTCTTACAGCCAGCTCCAAGAAGTCCTTGGGGCGTCGAATTTTGAGAATAGAGTCAGCAAAACAACTGCCATCAAAAGAAAGAGCTGCTGAAGCATCCTCTGAGGTAAGAAACTCCACAAGAGCAAGACCCTTTTCCCTGTGCAGCTGCAGTTAAAGTAATGAACACAAGAACTTAATGGTCGAACCAGGAACTATAAAATCCATGTACCAACTTAAGAGTTAGAAAAGCATACATTACAGCTAATACATGGCTGGGTTTCGGCAATCTGATTAACACCTGAAGAAAGCAGAAAGTTATTGAGACATTCCATAAGAGCCTTCTCGTTTGCAGTTGATGGAACATTTTCTATGTAAAGCCTCCTCAGAGGTCGAGTAGCTTGAGTCAAGTGAATCAAATCAACAGAAGCATTTCCTTTCATGGCCAAAGGAGAGGTAGAAACTTGCATAATGGATTTAGTGGAAGCTGGAGGAGAAGGAGCAGCAATGCTTATGTTGGATATATCTGAGGGTAGCACATTGTTTACTGATTGAGGAATGGACAGAACTGAACCAGATGACATGCAATCTTTTCCGATTGGTGGGAGATCCCACTTGGCACTTTTCTTATCAGGTGAACGATGAGGGGGAGGTGGTGTTTTAATAGAGTTGTCAACTCTCCTCTTGCGAGGAGAATAACCACCGAGCTTACACGTTGATCCACTATGTCGTCGATAGCTACTTGAACCATTAGTTGATATTCTATTACTGTCAACATCTGAACGCCTTTGTTCAGCCTCATCTTCATAGTTAAAGGACAGGTCCTTGTGCAGCCCCAGCTTCTTATTTGATTTTTTGAGACCTTTGGGTGAGACGGATGCCAATCTTCTACTTTTATTCTGGTTGTCTCGACTTCTTGACTGTCTTTCATTCACCCTAGTTTCTTCAAAATGGTGTTTAATAGGTTCTCTTCTCTTTCCATCATCCTTATGTTTGTTTTTATCATCTTCTTCATTTCGATATTTTCTCTTGTTGTCCGCATACTTCTCTCTATTCTGATCCCAACGTCCATCACCATGTGTTCTATTCCCACGTTTATTGTCAGCTCTAACTTCAGAATCATCTCGAGCTTTCTTCTCATTTTTGCTTTGATCAGTTTTCCTCCCCACCTTTTCTTTGGTATTTTTGGTAATTTTGGACTTTAAAACCATCGGTGATGGATGACTTTCTCCTTTCCTATCTCTTCTTGTAATCATAGTGTCATCATTCCTGGAATTATGTTCTGATTTCCTTCTAGAACCATCTTTTATTGATCCTTTAGTAGCAAGATTTTCTAAATCAAGGGAAGAACTTTTGCCACGTATGTGGCCCCCTTCAGCTGTATAATGGTCAGGAACATTCTCAACCCTGACTTCCTTAGGCATATCCCCCAGTTCTGCTGCACCGTATTCCACACTTTTAGTCAATCCTTTGTTTTTCCTTCTAAGCATGATCTCTTCAAAGCTAAAAGGCCTAGTCCTGGCCGCACTTTCTTCAGCACGGTCAAAACGAGAATGGCCACTATTTTCCCCATATTTATCTTTTGAATGCCTATGAATGCTCATCTGCTTGAGGAGAAACTAATGACAACAATAAATTTGTGATCTTTATATAGTATGAGAAAACGTCCAACCTATAATAAGATTGAAAAGGTTCGCATTACGAACAACACTCAGTAGGTAGGAAGCCTTGGTGCTATTATTGCTCCCTTTCAATCAATATCCCTACAAATATGAAATCTAATCATCTTTCAACGCCAGATATTAGACCATTACATGAATTTCTCAAGACTGTGCCCGATAAATAAGAGGCAAGAGAGATTTTCACAACAATAATAGCAAAAAAGGTACAATAGCACCACACAGACTGACAAAACTAATCAACCTTAGAACATGAAAAGGTAAATTTTTTGTGAGAGAATGTGTGGATCCACTTGAGAAATGATACGGTAAATTTTAATGATACGTACCCACTGTAATCGACGAATGTAAATATCTCTTGTGAAATACCTATAATTCTCGCCAATGGTTGCCTTTTTCTAGTCCACCAGCCAGCCAACAAAAAAAACTAAATAAAGGTTTTCTCTCAATTGAAGGCTCATTAGAAGCTGGAGATTAAGCTGGTGAAGAGCCAAAGAGTACCATAAGGTAGGTTTCTATATGAACACCAATCCTTCTTCTAATTTTTATCGGAGAGAATATATATTTCTGATATTTTACTCCTTTCCTCTCTCCTATCAATCAGTCCACTTCTCGTAAGTTTATTTCCTCGAAAAGAATGGCAGGTACTCGCACAACACATAAGTCCCATTTCCTCCCGAATTTAACCATTTAATCCATTCTAATTTTGTCGCTTCGGCAATTCCATTACTCCTCCAAATTCCTCGGAGAGAAAGGGGAGTAACGAAGGCCGATGAGGTGAAGAAGAGAAAAAAAATCACAGTTAGCTCACCACACTCGCACAAACGTCAGAACAAAACAATAAAAAATAGAAGATAAAAGAATGCGAAGCGGAATAAGAACAGTACCTTCCGACGACAAAAACAGCAGCTCCGAGAGAAGGAGAAGGAGAAGGAGAAGCAGTAATGGGGATTGAAATATCACTCAAAACTCAGTGTGCGAAGTTCGTCAATGACAAGAAAAAGCAAAACCTAGAATTAGATGGCCCAAAATTTCTGCATTTCCTAGAGAGAAAACGAGGTCTTTGTAGTAATTTCACCTTTTTCAGGTGAATCCAAGCTTGCTTCCTTGATTTCATTTGCGATAATATAATCCAAATCGAAGTAAATCATGTAATGTAAGCAAACTTCAGGGCTTAAATGAACTAACTTTCATGACGTGGGCTGGTGCGCCAGGAATCAGGTACCTGAATGCAGAACTTCATTCATGTTCTAAGATGTCTTTTGGCTAATTCTACTATTGACAAATAGAACTAGAGGTTTCACTTTCACATATTAATTAATAATTTGAAGTTTATTTCTAGAAAGTCATTTGCTGCTTTACAATAGATAATTACTTTCAAAATTTATTACAAATATTCATTTTAAAACGTTGTAACTCAGGAATCATATAACAAAATAAAGTTCATTTGAGATGACTACCAAATTACAAAAACAGTGACTTATTTTCAACGATAGTTTGACACATCGTCAATACTGAAAAAGACTGGTAATATTAGAGACTATAATTTAACCCCAATCGAGATTATAAATAAAGAGTCGTTGCAGAGATAGAAAGTTGCACTAAGCATGGTCAACTCGGGACTTGGGAGCAAGTCCATGAACTATCAGAACAAGTGCTAAGAGAATGACATTGCATGAATAAATATATTAAACCAAGTTCTAACGTAACATCAATTATTGAAGTGACAGACAATATAGTCTACTAATTCCATGCCATAGGGCAAATGTTAAAACCAAATTGTAAGACATTAAATATGATTCAACACCTGCAAGTTTCAAAATAGCCTGATTGGACATTACTTCCCATACCCGTCAAAAGAAGCGCCAATCCTAGTTTTTTCGAGATATCTACAGAAATATTTCAAAGTGTCTGTCTCTTTTATCGCATGTTTTCTCTGCGTCGGACATATCGAGTTCTATCGTTGTACCTTGGTCTGTCCTGGGCCCTTTGGGGCTGTGGCTCCACCCTTTTCTGTCTTTCAGGTGTCCTCTGTACGATCTCGCCATTCACGAACAACTCGGCTGCAGCATGAATGTTTTTCTTATAATTGTAAATGCAAGCTATGTAGAGTAAATATACTTGTTCGAAATGTAATAGCTATTTGTAGGGAAAGAGTATATTTGTAGGAACTTTAATGACTGTAACTCCACAATCTGAGTGACAGAACAGGATAAAAAGTTCTTTAATGTGAGTCCATTAGCATTCAAAGCTAGACAAAACCCAGCTTAAGGCTACTAGCTTTGCCAAGATGGACTGGTTCTATGAAGAAATGAGCAAGATGAGTTGATAAATGCTCATTTCATAGAAAATAAGGCAAATAAATAGAAAGCTGATTATTGCAAAGCCAGGATATGAAAGGTCAAAAATATGTTAGAGAGACTTTCCATTTGAGCTAATAGCATTCAAAACTAAATAATAACTATTTAAGGACTATTTGCTTTGCGAGATGAATCTTTCTAAGAGATAGACTTGTTATAGCATTGCATCACCTGATTATAAGAAAGAAGACAAATTGTAGGAACTGAATTGACTGCAACCCCATAAACTGAGAACCAATAGCACAGGATATTGAAGTCCTTCAATATTCTAACATTAGCATTGAAAGCTAGACATTACCACTTTAAAGCTACTAGCTTTCACAAGATGGGACTCATACTACTCAGGAAGTTAGCAACAAACAAGATTGTGACAGATATTCTCAATAATGTCGGTTAGTTTCCAATTGTGGAGAAATATTAGGCAGATTGATGTCTAGACATCAGTTTTTTTAAAGTTGTACTGCACCATGGTGTCTAGAAAGATGGATGTCCAAACCACTACGACATATTTGACAAACCACAACATTAAGTTTCTGCAGAGGTTACCGCTCAATGGAATGACAATAAATCTTAAAGTACTAAATCAAAGACGTAGAGTCAACATGTAATCATAAAAAAAAATCATGAATTCCTTTTAAGATTACTACTCACCTCCGTAATCCTTATACTCAGCGTCAACATATGAATCAGGAAGCACAAACAGAACACCAGGCAACCCTGTGAAAAAATAGCCAAGTCCACCAGAGGGAAGAAACTAATAAATACCAGTACGACACGGGATAAACAATTGCTACAAGAAATTCAAACCTTCGAGCTTATTCGAGGTTTCCTCGTCAATCTCACAGCCAAAACCGAAATATCTCTCGCAGGAAACATTGTATATTTTCTTCTTCGCCTCCTCCTCACTGTTTTACGACAAGATTTCACACAATATTTCATTCAACTGAAAATAAAGTAAAATAAACTAAACTCGTATTCAAAAGAAGCTGAATGACCTCCCGAGGACTTTAGCTAGGGTCTGTATGTAGCAATCAATCATCTCCTGCTTGGCAGCCCCCTCTCCACCAGGCTTATCCATAACAATGAGCCAATGCTCGTAGTCACAACCAGGGAACAACGGAGCCATTTCTGTAGGAGGACGATCGCTGAAATTGGAACCAGAGTTAAGCGGCGAGAAGGAGGAGTTTCCGGATCTATTAACTCGGCATCGCACTGGAGTGAACCGGGAAGTGTGTGTAGGAGTAATAGACCGAACGGCATGGGAAAGAGGAGCAAGAAATCGACGGCCAAGTATGAGAGTAGGTAAAGAAGGACATTGAGTTACCGAACTCGAAGAGGAGATAAGACGATTCGGACAGAACAGAGATGGAGATGGATACCGAGCCAGGGTTAGGGCGGTCGCCATAGCTCGAGCTAGGGTTGAAGAAGCCATTAGAAGTGAGGAAATGGAAGTTCAGAAATAAGGGTTTCGCTTGGCTGGGAATGGGGTTTATTGGTTTGTATAGGGTTTTGAGAACTTTATGGGCTTTACAGGAGAAAAAATGGGCCTTAGCCACTTCAAGGCCCAATCCTAAATCAATCTTGAACAAATTTTAAAATTTGATTTTACTTTTCAAATATAAAATTTTACATTTAAAATAATGTGGTCCATTAAATTTGACCATCTTTTTTTCACATTACAACTAGTGAAGCACGTGAATTATTCGATGTCTCAAAACCCATGTACGAGATTCTTAAAATTAATGGTAAACTCGGTTTAGATTGAGTCAGTTGTAAGGTAAATCATAATCGAAACTATGAAATATGAGAAAATTTTGATTTTTTCTGTTCTGATTCTATATTTAAAAATAATAAATATGTATATTATATTATATCAAGTCTAATTTTGAGTGATGTAATTTAGTTTTGAATCAAATTTTGACTTTATATCAAATTTTATTTGATTTTAGGTTAGATTTTATTCGAATTTTAATTATTTTTTTATTCACGGTCTAGTTATTGGTTTCGTGATTTTTAAAAATTAAGACCTGTAACTAGTTCAAACCAATAGTTCTAGTTCTGACCACGATCTCCATCCAATTTTTTTCCACCACTACTTAAAATACATTTGTATGATAAAGTATTGGGTCAACATTTGAGTTGACTCCAAACAAAGAACCAAACCGTAACCCAACCTAACCAATCAACCTTGTAACTATGGTCGAGATATCATAAACTAACAAGGGTTGGGCGCTGCCCTATGGTCCGTTACGAACATAATTTATTCTTGAAACTCGTATATGCAAGAAATCTATACCCACCATGTGACAATTAGGAATCGTAATTTATGGTTAGAAACTTGTACATTCAAGTGTAGCAGCATATTTGGATATGTGCAAGAGAAGCTTAATCTAAAATTTAATAATAAAGTATTTATATAAGTCATACCACATATGCATGGACAAGTAATAATCCACGTAAGCATTTAAAACGTGTGGTCCAATTTTAGAAGGTATTGCTTGTTGGATGGAATCTCATTGGCCATACCGCTATCTTTATTGTCTACTTTTTTCTTCATTTAATATTTAATCTATATTTAATATTTAATATTTAATATTAGCTACATAAAATAAAATGAAAAACAATTGATTTGTTGTTAATATCAAAATGTGCTAGATGTCTCCTCGACTGAACCAAAACACTGGAAATCTCCATAGCTTTTTGAGCTTGTACGCAAGTCGCAAGCGAGAGATAAAAATAAGAGACTTTTAATTAATTTTGTAAGGAGCTACCTCGATATCGAGGTAATAAGCCCCCACTAACACAGTCAATAATCAAAGTTAAGAGCTTGTATCCCATCTCCGTCCAACTAACGATGAGCGGGTACTTTTTGAGCTCTTTATAGCTAATGTTCTTGGAGATAGTTTTTTTTATCCAGTCCTCTCTCTCGCTCTCTCTCTCCCCCATTGAGTCATTGCTGTTGAGGAAGAGGTAAAAAAGCTTTGAGCTTTGATGATTTATTTGACATTCATGGTGATTGTTGGAACTGGGTGCAGGGAGAAGAAGGATTTTCAAGGAGGAAGAAGCGGCGGCGGCAGCAATGGCGGGCATGAAGGTGGGAGTGGTGGGAGCCGGAATAAGCGGGCTGGTTTCAGCGTACGAGTTAGCCAAAGCCGGCGCCGACGTGGTTCTGTACGAGAAGGAGAACTATCTCGGCGGCCATGCCTACACTGTCAACTTCGACGGCGTTCATCTCGACCTGGGTTTCATGGTCTTCAATCGAGTACGTTATCTTCTTCTTCTTCTGACTGATTAATCAGACATTTTTTATTAGATTAAAGCGAGGAAGATGACTGATTTCTTGTTCTGAAAATCCTGATTTTTGAATCTGGATCTTAGAATATACATTGTATCCATGGATTCTGCTAGATACATGATCCATTTTCTGATTTTTTTTACGTTTATTAGGTTGAAACTTTATCAGCACTGCTAAAGGTATTCATTCGAGAGAAGTGGGTACAATTTTGGAGTGTTTACTTGATTTACAGTGCGAACATTGTGAATGATTTTTATGGCCATTGTACCATGCACGTGATTATGTAGCTACTGCACCTGTTCTCGAATTAGAAATCTATTCTTGCTCTCTTTTAAAACAAGTAAACAATGTCATATTTAGACAAAAAATTAAGTAATTTGCATACTTTTCAAAGAAAAATGACATTTTGCAAATAATTGGTGATTTTATTGGTTGAGTTGGGAAATGATAGTTTTTTTCTGTGGGAGGGATTTGCACTCTTTGTTTTTAGCAAAGAATTTTTTGTTTGGGTTACTCAATGTTTTCCGAGTACATAGCTCGTGGATAATCCCGTATCGTTTTTATTTCCCATATGGGAGAGGGAGGGAAACCATCCGCATGGTTCGAGAGAATAAAAATTTATTGTTTATAAATATTGTTTCTCTCTCTACCTTGTATAATGTCTTATAAGATATAGTAGTAGAAACAAATTTATGCGAGATTCTGCTCAAAACAGACAGTATTATATTAAGACCATAGGGTAATTATATGAATGATTGGCAGTCAATTCCCATGAGTTTAACTTCTTCTTCCCACTAGTTCGATTTTCAAAATGCTCGGCTTTTGAACCATTTCGAGCAGGTAACTTATCCAAACATGATGGAGTTCTTCGAAAAACTCGGTGTGGAAATGGAGACCTCTGACATGTCCTTCTCCGCCAGCTTAGACTATGGTCGAGGCTGCGAATGGGGAAGCCGGAATGGTTTTTCCGGTTTGTTTGCTCAGAAGTGGAACATTATCAATCCTTATTTTTGGCAAATGATCAGAGAAATCGTCAAGTTTAAGCAAGATGTTGTCAAGTGAGTTTGACCCTCTCTCTCCTCTAGTCTTTACCCATTCTCTCTCTACATTTCAAATATCTCTTGCATACTACAACAGTTATCTTGATGTGTTGGAGAACAATCCTGACATCGATCGCAATGAAACACTTGGGCAATTTATCGAATCAAAAGGTTACTCTGAGTTATTTCAGAAGGCTTATCTTGTGAGATCATTCAAACCATCACATTATGTTATTAAGTTATTTTTGCAAAAGCTACTTCTCACCATCTTTTGTGTCTTTCAAGGTTCCTATATGCTGTTCGATTTGGTCTTGCCCTTCGGAAGGAGTTATGAGCTTTTCGGCCTACTCTGTTCTTTCGTTTTGTCGAAATCATCATCTACTTCAGGTGCTTTCAAATGTTTAAAGTTATGAAGATTAGAGCATTAAGTATATCCAGCAGAACCAAATATCGATTCTTCATCTTGATTTTTATTTATATTCACCATGCAGCTCTTTGGCCGTCCACAATGGCTCACGGTTCGTCACCGATCACATTCGTACGTGAAGAAGGTACTATGCAGTAGACTATCATAAAATAGCCAGAATGCTCTTGAATCGATAAACAAGTGAACTTTTTGATCTACGCCATATGGTGGGCAAAAAAACAGGTCCAAGAGGAGCTGGAGAAGAATGGTTGTAGAATAAGAACTAGTTGCGAAGTAGTTTCAGTGTCGACGACGAACGAGGGTGAGTAAACGAGTATGGCTTGTTTTCAATTTGTCATCGTATGTGCTTAAACTAATATCTTAAACGATTTAAAACTATGCTTAGGTTGCACGGTGAAGTGTGGAGATGGCTCCTCTGACACATTCAATGCGTGCATCATAGCCACTCATGCGCCAGATACTCTGAGCATATTAGGAAATGAAGCGACATTTGAAGAACGAAGAATACTCGGTGCATTCCAATACGTTTATAGGTATGCTACTGTCTTGTCGCCGAAGGGAACTTTGAAGTATAAAGTAGATGTTTTAATTACTTCTAAATTTTTGTATTGGCAGTGAAATTTTTCTCCATCGTGACAAATCGTTTATGCCACAAAACCTGGCAGCGTGGAGTTCTTGGAATTTTCTTGGAAGTGTGAATAACAAAGTGTGTTTAACATACTGGCTAAATTTACTTCAGGTAATATCGATTTTAGTTTTGAAATCTTTTGACGTATCATTCAGGTTGTCCATCGTTTAAAACAATAGAAAAATTTGAACTTCTTTAGATTACAAGAAACTCTAGCTTTTTTTATATTCAAAACCTGTAGAACCTCGGCGAAACAAAACTACCATTTCTCGTGACATTAAATCCAAAACGAGAGCCGGAAAATACCTTGCTTAAGTGGAAAACCAGCCATCCGTTTCCATCCATCAGTGCCTCGAAAGCTTCACTCGAGCTGGATCACATTCAAGGGAAACGTGGAATTTGGTTTTGTGGAGCTTATCAGGGTGAGTTTATCTGCTAGTGCTGTCAAATAAAAGCCTCATTCAAATAAACCAAGATTTGTTTTAAGTTAACTGTCCGATCTCTTCATTTTTTTCCAGGTTACGGTTTTCACGAAGATGGACTAAAGGTTGATTCTAAATCCAGAAAATAAATTATTATATGTAAAGAAATTGTGGTAGATTTGTTGAGTTTTAACTATCGATGACATTATCCTCTAATATGCATGCAGGCTGGTGTGATGGCTGCACAAAGTTTACTAGGCAACAGTTTCACTCTCCTGAGCAATCCAAACGCTATGGTTCCTTCTCTGGCCGAAACCGGAGCTCGGATTTTCGTTACTCGTTTTCTCAGACAGTACATCTCCATCGGATCTTTAACGTGAGTTTACTGGTAAAAGTTATCGTATATACTTGAGAATTTCGATTGAGATTTCATCTGCAGACGCCGCATAATTTAATATTTGAATCCCTTGATATTCTTCTTTCTGGTATTGCAGTTTGCTGGAGGAAGGCGGGACAATGCATATGTTCGAAGGGAAGCAGAAAAAGAGTTTACCAAACGTTGTGATTAAAGTTCAAAGTCCGCAGTTTTATTGGAAAGTAAGTGTCGGATTTTACTGGATTTGATCTGAATATCTTAAACATCCTTACTTGGAGCTGTTCTTGGCAGGTTATGACACAGGCTGATTTAGGCCTTGCAGATGCTTACATCAATGGAGATTTTTCTTTTATTGATAAAGATAATGGTCTTCTTAACCTCTTTATGGTTAGTTAATCGATCCAACTCTCGTACGATAAATTTATGATATGTTCGATGATTTTATCGTGCTAATTTGTTCTGTAGATTCTCATTTCGAATCGAGATTCAAATCCTTCTATCTCGAAACAAAAGAAGAAAAGGTATGAGTGCATCTTCGTGAGAATGATTAAACCAATATTCGAGTTAAAGATTCGGGTTTTATTTCTTAGGGGCTGGTGGACTCCTATGATTTTCACCGCTGGAATAGCATCTGCCAAGTATTTTTATCATCACGTTTCACGTCAGAATACAATCACACAGGCCCGGCGAAACATTTCTCGACATTATGATTTGGTACGTCGCATAACGGTGGATTCTACATACTATCATCTTCATCAGCAAAGTAGATCTCACTGTTTTATTATATATGGTTTGTAGAGCAATGAACTTTTTGGTCTGTTCTTGGATGACACTATGACATATTCATGTGCAATATTTAAGGTTTGGATTACGAAATTTGATGAAAAATTCACTTAAAAATCGCACTCTTTCAGCTAACTGTTGTTTTCTTCTCTGAGTCATATCACAGAAGGAAAATGAAGATCTTAAGGTTGCCCAGATGAGAAAAATCAACCTTTTGATAGAGAAAGTTAGTTGTTTTTCTGCATTTCGTTTCTCGAAGCCTTGAAAAAGAAGTTCTTGACTATCGATAAAATCATTCTTGTTTATCGATCTAGGCAAAGATTAGATCAAATCATGAAGTTCTCGAGATCGGTTGTGGTTGGGGAAGTCTAGCCATTGAAGTTGTCCAACAAACCGGATGTCGATACACTGGCATTACGCTCTCTGAGCAACAACTTAAGTACGCCACAAAGAAAGTTCATGAAGCTGGCCTTCAGGTTCGGATCATGCATAGAAAACGGTCAATATGAGCACTTTTCTTAACGTTCTTATGTTCTTCTTTCGATCAGGACCAAATCAGGTTTTTGCTTTGCGATTATCGGCAATTACCGAACGACAAGAAATATGATCGGATAATATCATGGTAAGTCTTCTTTTTCAGTGGAAATATGTCGGTTTGGGTAACATGGATTAATAAAAAAGAGTTTTTTAGCGAGATGATCGAAGGCGTTGGCCATGAATTTATGGAGGCATTCTTCGGATGCTGCGAATCAGCTTTAGCAGAACACGGTATTCTCGTTTTGCAGGTAATAATCACGTTCATTTTTTTCGTGATTTTTTCTAGAACGAGGTTTTCTACGTCCTCTTTTCAATTTGTTTTCTTTTATTTTTCCTTTTTCCACAGTTCATCTCAATTCCGGATGAACGATATGACGAGTATCGACAAAGTTCAGATTTCATTAAGGAGTACATATTTCCCGGAGGATGCCTGCCTTCCTTGAGCCGGATAACAACAGCCATGGCTGCCTCGACCCGGCTCTGGTATATAAAAACTATTTCGACTATATCTGCTTAGTATTCAGTGATTTTATGCGTGCTTCATTAGACCGAATCCGATAAATGCAGCGTGGAAAACGTCGAAAACATAGGGATTCATTACTACGAGACGCTCCGAATTTGGAGGGAGAATTTCTTGGAAAAGGAAAGGTAAATGCATCATTCTGGTCGAATTCCTCGAATGTTCATTCACTAGAAAATTCAATGCAGCGAAATACTCGAGCTCGGCTTCGACGAAAAGTTCATTCGAACGTGGGAATACTATTTTGATTACTGTGCTGCCGGGTTCAAATCGCATACTCTTGGAGATTATCAGGTATAGACGTTAAAATAGGTATCTTTTTTAATCATTAGCGTACAAAACACGTGTAGAGACGAAAACATCCTATGAAAATTGATGTACTGATTTTGGTTTGTGGGATAGGTTGTCTTCTCTCGTCCAGGCAATGTTGGAGCATTCTGCAATCCCTACTGAGTTACGGCCTATCATCAATCCGCCATGTTCAGCTCTCAAGTTTCACTGTTTCATTTATCATCGGAATAATAAACAATAATTATTATCTTTATTATTATGGATTTACTTTATTAATAACATTTCAATATTTTTTTCTTAAGAATTAAACTTAATATTAATCGTTGATACGAAGAATTATATTTGGTCCGGATAGAATTATGCTTTTTTCGCTCGTAATTTGACCACCCCTTGTCCTCTCCTCGCTTACCTTCTTTCGTACCAGTCGGCAGCTCACCCTCCCTCTCCGAACCCGAGAAGGTAAGGTGGAAGCTTTCGGCCTTTTCCGAGCAAGAAGCGTGGCAGAAACCCGTGGATTCGGATCAAGGGAAGCTTTTTATTGGAGGGATTTCATGGGATACATCGGAGGATAAGCTCAAGGATTACTTTAGCAACTATGGCGACGTTTTGCAGACTATAGTTATGAGAGAAAAACCCTCCGGTAAGCCTAGAGGTTTTGGATTCGTCGTCCTTGCAGATCCTTCTATTCTCGATCGAGTTCTTCAGGATAAGCACACCATCGATGGCAGAACGGTGAGAATGTCCGACATTTTTCAATTCAATAGGGTTTTTTTCCTTCTCTCGTGTTTATTTGATTTTGAGCTTCTTGAACAAAATTAGATGTTCTGTTGTTTGTTCCTTTTTCTTTCGGTTGGTGTGTTTTAAGGAAAAAAATTTGGGCATTAGTGTCTCGTAAATAAACCAAATCGTAATTGACTTTTGAAAAAAATAAATCTTTAGCTTTCTAACAAATGATCGAACAGTCCGAGTGATGCTTTTCTCGGTCGGATGCATGCCTACAGACTCAATTTTTTTTAATTTGTTAATTGGACTAATCAAATCTTATCGAAATAAATTAAATTTTTTATCACATATTTATAATAATAAAAAACATTAATTTAGAATATTTTAAATTTTTTCGACAACTTTACCCTTTACTATAATTTTTTTAATACATAAATAAAAATATTTCGTTAAAATTACATACGGTAATATAAATTCTTAAAAATTGTATGACACACTTAAAGCACTGTAAGATAATATTTTATAAAGTTTCATGATTTTTTTATTGATGTATGTAATTTTAACAAAATTTATTTTTTATGTATTAAATAAATTATAGTAAATCGTATCATTGTTGAAAATTCACGAAACTTTGTGTAATATTGTCTTACAATGTTGTAAGTGTGTGATACAATTTTCAAAAAATTTTATTACCGTATGTAATTTTAACAAATTTTTTTTTATGTATTAAAAAAGTTATAGTAAATTGTACAGTTGTCGAAAAAATTTAAAAACTTCCAGATTATTGTCTTTTATTGCTGTGAATGTGTGGTAAAACTTTCAAGTTATTCCAATAAGATTTTATTAGTAAAATTAATTAAAAACAAAAAATAGATCTGGAGTAAGGCAAGTTGCGTCCGATCGTCCCTCACTCGGACGCATCATGCGTCCGATCATGCGTCCGGGAAGTCCAAAATTTATTTTTTCCCAAACTCAGGCCAAATTTAGTCTATTTACCCAAAACTCAGGTGCAAAATTAATTTTTTCTCTTTTTTATAATGTGCCTTTATCGGTGTCTCTTATGTGTGTTCAGTTCTATTGTTTTGATGGTTCTTTTGCCATTCCTAAAAATCTCTTTGAGGATGCTATGTTATTTGTAGGTGAAAAAAATTAATGCGCTGACCCTTTTTTTGTTCAAAAAAATATGCACTTCTCACTATGTTTTCCTGATAATTAAATGTTTCTGAATCTATTACCACGTTCCTTGGAGCTTCATAAGTTTTTATTTTTCTTGAAGAGATTACTCTTTTCTGTCAATGCTGAGGATCGAAGCATTGTTTTGTTTTGGAGGGTAGTTTTCTCATGCTTGGAGAGTAGTTTTAAGTGCCCAGTAATTTTCATGCATATTAGTAGGTTTCTACGATTGTAATTTTTTTGCGGAAAATGACGAGAAATTTGGATATGGCCTGTATTTAGTTTGAGTCGCAACATGACTTTAATCCGTATATTGTCTCTCTTTTATGCATGCTTTGCTGAGTTCATGAACGTGGGCTTAATCGATGGATTAATCTCAATGAGCTCAACGATATAAGTTTTTGGGACTTCCTCTATGATTGTTATCATTTAGTGTACATTTTATATTTTAACTGTCTCAAGGAATCATGCTTTCACATTAGTTTTTGGAACTTCCCATATTATTATTGTCATTTAACTGTCTCACAGGATCTTACTTGAGATTTAACTTCCCAATATTGATTTCAAAACATTTATATAAAGTCTCCCCCGTAAGCAAGCTACTGATATCAATCATTCTAATTTACATAGTTCATATCGTAAGGCAAGACTTATAGTCGTATCATCCTAGGATCCTTTTTGTTTTGTAAACATGTCTTTTTAATTTTATTTTTTAATGTCAGTGTATTCAAGATTTCAACGTTCTTAAACTTAATATTATATGTGATTTCTATATGTTCATGCTCCAATATATTTTTGTATAGTTACCAGTTTTGTATGGAAATCGAGGTTATGGATATAGTGGGTATGGTGGGAATGATGGAAGTTATGGTAATCCATCTGGGTAAGGGCCCGTTGGGGTAGAATATCAAGTGAACGGTGGTGGATACTCGGGAAGTGGCTATGGTGACTCAAATGGTAATCCGGGTTTTGATGGTCAGCTAATTAGTGAATATGGCAACAGCGCACAGGCCCGCCAGGCCCAACGGCAGGAAACTATTCTCTGGTGAATTATTCATGATCTTGTATCGGCTTCTCTTTTGCTGGCTTAGCTGTTGGAATAGCTGATGTCGACGGGCATTGGGACTGGTGGGATTGCCTAAAACCAAGAAATTTGTCATATTTATTTTACTAGAGTTTAATAACTAGTTGTTAAGAAGCATTTATGCTACTCATTTTAGTTATTTCTTCTGAATGTAGTTTGAAAATTATGTTTGATAATAAATTGAACCCTTCTTTCTTGGTTTTATATCATTAGATCTATATTAACTCTTTCATAACCTCTTTTTTATGTATTCATTTAACCTGCAGTTTACTATTGACATTCTACAAGTCTTAGTGATAGTTACTCGATTCTAGAGGTCGATTTCAATGGAGGCCTGAGTAATTGATCAGTGATTAGAGATAATGGTAGTGGTAGACTGGTAGTTGACAATTTGAGATTGGCATAATCACTTACCCCCTGTATTTGGCCTTGTGTTGAACAGGACGGGAGATCGGTGAGCTCTAAAAGTGGTGAGCAAACCCGAAGCTGAACACAAGCTTCAAAGTGTGGCCGGCCGGGTTCCAGGCATGTGTTCAGCGTCAATTGGAGTTAAATGGACTAAAAATACACAGATGGCTTCTCCAACACAACCAAAGCTATGAAGGTTCAAGCTGTTCCAGTTTGAAAGTTTTGAAATCAGAGGATTGTGGCGGTCTGATGGGATTTTTGAGGTGAAGTCATGCTGATTGGTTGAATATAAAATGAACTAGGTTAGGCTGCCTTACCTTATATATAAGTAATGCATTGTTCAAAAACAGATTCCACCAAGTGATATTATTTCCATGAAACTAGGCCAATTGCTCTGATTTGTGTGTTCATTTGCGGATTGACAGTGATCTGATTTCCATTTGGTAGAACTAGTTGACGAGAACTGTATATGTATTTCTATTGCATATCGATAGTTTGTTGCTGTTGTTGAATGCTCCAACTGTTGATCAGAGGTCATTTCATCATTATTAGCAAAAAGAACCGAATTAAGAGCTAAGCGATGAACTACTTGAATAATTAGCGGTTATCCTATTCGTCTTGAGGTTATTGCTCAGTCTTCAGTTCTTACAGCAGCCCAGATTAGCTTTTGCTCACAGGATTATTCTGTTGTAGTTAGAAAACTTATTTGCAGAAATGGAAAACTGGCAGAGATTCTGGGATTTACACGAACAAAATAATCATTTATTAACATTTTGTACTGATTAACCTCTTTGCATATTTGTCAATTATATATCGCAGGAGTCGGGATTAGAATTGGGAGAATATTTTGTGAGCTTTTTGAGTTTTTGTTTTGGTTAGATAATGTCAATGCATATATCTTTTTATTGCTCAGGCTTTCAATAGACTTCTCCAAGAAGCAAATACTTCGAAGGCCGGCCTCTCGGGTTCTGATTGGCGACCAAGTAAGTTCTATTACTATCGAGCTTTTTGTGTTTGATTCTCTATCAATTATGCTTCTTGATCTCTTAACTTGATTGCAGTTTTATGCAAGTTATGAACACATTCACACCTCTCCAAAACCTGATCTTTCCGTTTTTGAATACCCTGTTGTTGCTAAGGATTTCAGGTCAGCATCTTTCTCTTTCGCTCTCTCTCTTTCTCTACCTCTGGTTGAATCCTTGCTGTTTCTATGCAAGGGATGAGTCCAAGAAGCAGCCAAGGCAAAAGGTGAGAAGAAAGTAAGCTTCAATCTAAATGTGCAGACCTATGAGCCTATTCCAGATGAATATTTCGATTCAGACACAGAAAATGAGATTCACTATGATGAGACAAGAACAGAAAAAACCAGTCAGAATGTTTCGAGCTTGTCGAACTATCCTCCGAATCACAGATACCAAAATAGTAGGTACGATGAAGATGACAATGCATCCCTTCCCGAAAGCGATTCAGACGGAAAACAGCGAAGAAGAGTTTGCTACTCGATTGACCAAACATTCCAAATATTTTGTACTAAAACCAATAGAAAATCTGACTCAGTGGAAAACAACCAAAGCGAAAACAGGAGCCCCGAAACGAAGCTCGCCGGGTTTAAATCCAAGATCATTAGAACATCTGATGGAAGAAATTAACGGGGGAGCCAAGGCCAGGAAATCCAAATGAGATACTCCATCTTCAATCTAATGTGGGATCTTAATTTCGGTCTTGTGACGTGAATTATTTGATTGTGGTTGCTTGAAATTCTGAATCATATTTCTGCAGTTGTATGGAAGATATTACTAGCGATGAAGGATGTTAAATAAAGATTCAATTGTGAGGGTAATTGCTATAACTGTTCATCTCTTACAATTACATTACTTGTGACCTAAAGGCTGAATTTTCCACTGGAGGCCCCACACCCTGGCCCGATAGGATGTAAGGGGGTAAGTTACAGTGACTCAACAGCCCAATGATGAGAGACCTTCTTCTTGATGCTCCAAGGAGCTACCCTAATATTGGAGGTAACAACTCTCACACTAGGGCAGCGCAGAATTCGAACCCAGACACTTGTTATTAAATCTGTCATTCCTCGACCACTGATGTGAACCCGCACGAGCTACAATTACATTACTCTTATACTGGCAGTGGATTGTATGAAAATGAGGAAATAAACATTTAAATATTACCCAAATAGTTATGATAACGAATAGATTAATTGCATGAAGATGGAGATGTAATTAGTCTTATTTTTATTTTTTAATACGTGAATTTCAACCATCTTTGTACTTAGCTTATTATTTTTGGGTAATTAATTTATTTAATAATATTTTTGATCATGCGTGAGTTAATAGGAAGGTGAAGTCGTGCATGGCTGCCACGTGTCCCAAAGGAAGAAAAGAACCAGAAAGACGAACGGTTTTCTTCTCAGACCAGACAACTGTTGGGAGTCTTCTCTTTGCATGGCAGGACTTCCAGTGTACTTGCTTCTCTCTCTCTCTCCCACGTATCTTTATATTTATTCATCTTTTCTCTCTCTCCTCTTTCATCACCATAAATAAGAAACCAGCAAGGAGAAGAATCTCCAACCCACAGAGAGAGAGAGAGAGATGGCCGCCATCTCTGAAAACGAAGCTCTTGCCACTGAGTCTAGGTTTGCGCCAGTGACGAGAGAGAGAAGGGTTCGGGCTGATTTGGAAACTACTCTTCCAAAACCATGTAATCTTTCTCCCCTCCTCCTCCGCCGCCGCCGATGACGACGACGGCGACGTGTATCTCCTTTTCTCAATTTTATTACTCTCTCTTTGTTTGTGTGGTGATGTGTTCAGATTTACCGAGAGCCTTGACGGCCCCCGATACGAACCACCCCGCCGGAACGCCGGGTCACCGCCACTACAACCTCACCGTGTTGCAGCAGCACGTGGCGTTCTTCGACCAAGACGACAATGGAATCATCTATCCATGGGAGACTTACGCCGGTGAATCTTTCGAGCACTGTTTCTTCTGATAATTTCTAGATTTCTTGAGTTTTGAAGACGATCATTATTCATTCTTGCTGTTGTGTTCCAGGGATGCGTGCGATTGGATTCAACGTCATAGCCTCTCTAATAATGGCGATTGGAATCAATTTCACCTTCAGCTATCCTACTCTCCCAGTAAATTTCCATACTTATCTTCATTTTTCTTAAATTTGGTCTCAGATTTCAAGTTTTTTTTTACTAGAGATAAACTCCAATTGCAGGGCTGGTTTCCATCTCCTTTCCTTCCTATATACATACACAACGTTCATAAGCTAAAACACGGAAGCGATTCGGGAACTTACGACACAGAAGGAAGGTAAAATCGAGTACAATATGAACATACTTACATTGAAACATGCTTCAGTCAATTAAAAGCTATTCAATTCAAGGTACGTTCCGGTCAATCTCGAGTACATTTTCAGCAAATACGCTAGGACGGTGCCGGACAAGCTATCGCTAGGGGAGCTTTGGGACATGACACAAGGAAATCGGAATGCTTTCGATCTATTCGGCTGGTGGGTTTCGAACAAATAGCACGAAAAGTTACTCCAATCCAAGGGGTAATTTCTTGAAATTGAGCTACACTTGATGGTTTTGCAGGGTGGCCAGCAAGCTAGAATGGGCAGTTCTGTATATTTTGGCTAGGGACGAGGATGGATTCTTGTCAAAAGAAGCAGTGAGGAGATGCTTTGATGGAAGCCTGTTCGAGTACTGTGCTAAGATGAATATGATGAGCACTGAATATAAGATGGGTTGACATGAAATTAGGAGTAAATAAGGGTCTAAAATGGCGTCTTTCTGGTGACACAGTGTTTGTAATTTTAGCAGCAACTAAGGATGTGTCGTTTGCTGCGTATTTCTGTGTGTATTTAAGCCAAAGTTCAGAACTTTGGGCCTATTTAGCTCGAAGATTCAGCTGTCCAACTTGTCCGTGCACTGTATTAGAGAAATAAACCTGTAATTGGTGTCCTGTACAACATGGTTTTTGGTGTTGAGTATCAGTGTTTGAATGAATATTTAAGGGTGGCAATTAGGTTGAGTTGACTCCTATAATTAAACTCCTCCACCAAAATCAACCCAACTCGAGTTAGTTAACCAAATCCAAACCCAACTTAACCCAAACATTTGGCTTGAATTTGCATTGATTATCACAATCAATCAATTTTGTTTAGAACCTAATATATGAAAATCCAAACCTGTTTGATAGATTATTTATAGGTAAAAAATCAAAGGCATCTAAGATCAGATCCAAGATCATCAAGATTGGTTATTTTTTGGGTCCCACTCCTAATGAAAACCAAGATCAGAAGATTGAAGTCTCAAATAAAAGGCATCTATGATCAATATTAAAATTAAATAATCGGCTAACCAATAAACCATCTGAGTGTGGAGTGATGAAGACCAAAAACAGTACCATTTTGTGAAATTCAAAACTCATTAAGTACGGATTCAACTGTAGAAACCAAGCTAGATTCAATCTCAAATACAATGCAAAAAACGGAAAATTTCAAGCTTCTAAACAATTGCATTGGCTGCACTTGCAATCCTTGGCCATAAATCAGCACATTCTTTCCCGATGGGGCCGGTGATTGCAGATCCTAAAAAGCCAAGGAAAACAATATTTTTGAATTGATAAACAATTTGATTTTTTTTATAAACAATCCCAAAAGTATAATAGTGAGGCAAAGATAAATCAGAAATGCGGGGAAGTTACCTTTCATTTCTCCTTTTGGATTCACAATAACACCAGCATTGTCTGCATATTCAGTAGATTCATAGTCAGATGCTAAAGCACTCAAAGGGGAACACAAAATTGTATACTTATGACAGTCCAGAATCTAAGATTAGAAAAATTTTAGGCAAAATGTACAAGTCATTAAGAAGAAATGTAAGGCCCATATGGAACCGATTTGTGCTAGAAGCATGTTCTAATCTGCAACGATGGACCCAGTCTTTTTTCCAGACTTGTAACTGTATCAACCATTAAAAAATGAGGAGGATACCTGACTTATGCCTGGTGAATCAAAAGAATCAAACTTAAAACTAATTCACAATCAGAGAATAAAATGAGAAGAATTAAGGCGAGTATACTGTTAGCAAAAAATAATACACAGATACTAACAATCTTTGCATCAAAGGAAAGTAAATGTAATAGTAAAAGAAAAATGAAATGACCTTCAAAGTACATAAAGACTCCATCCTTTCGGCGCCATGGCTTGCGCTGCCTGACAATGACAGCAGGAAGGACCTTCTTCCTAAGATCAGGCTTTCCTTTCTTGACAGTGGCCATCACCATATCACCAACACAAGCTGAGGGCAACCTATTCAATCGACCCTTAATGCCCTTCACTGAGATGATGTAGAGATTCTTTGCCCCGGTGTTGTCTGCACAATTCACTGTTGCTGCCACTGGAAGACCCAGTGACATCCTGAACTTGTTACCAGCAGAACCTCCCCGCCCTGAAACACATGATTTTATTAGTATCGAACATTTTACCCCTCATCAAAAGTAATTTCATGCTTTTAGAGCTATAATATAATTCAAAAGTGTTGCTCAGAAAGGGATGTGAAGCCCAGCGACGAAGGAAAATTAATCACCTAGTCTACCACCCTTGATGTTTTCAACAAATGAAAAATTAAGCACCAACATAAATCCTCGATGGAGAAGCAAAAGGCTGAGTACTGGCCAAATCAACGTTTAATCAAAGCCTTAAATTTTCTCAGAGATCAATGGTCTATGTCGCAGAAATATATTTAACTAGATGATTACACAAAAGAAAGTCCGTATACGGGATCAATATCATTTTTCAGAAAGCTTCAAGTTCAGGATTAGAACTACAACAACAGTGAATAATTGGACGAAAGAAAAAACGCTTCTGGATGGGAATATATACCAGGAACGAAAATCATATAAAATGCAATAAGAGGGGAGACGACTATAGACTGACCTCGCTTCGACATCTCGCCTGCTCAACGCAGCCCCGAAACAGCTAGCCGCTAAGGCATTCAAAAGATACTTATAGAGAAGGTGATCTAGGGTTTCCGGTCTAACTTCGCTGACGGCGTCGTTTTGTTAGATTCAATTAAATACTAACACGTAGTTAAAGTTAGCACGTAGATTTATTACAGTAATCGACCCTGATATTGGGCTAATTGAGCTAAGCCCACAACATCTGGCCCAGATAAGAATTATATTTAAAACAAAAAAACAGCTAAACGACAAGAAGGACATCAGCTATCGGTGGGATGATCGACGTCCGAGCGAGAAGATCGCAGCCACTCCGACCGAGAAACACTGCAGCGGCGACACCGAGTTTGGCCTGAAAAACATCGAATACGACCCGTCGCCGACTTCCACCATTCTCAGGGCCGGAGAGGAATCGCGAGCGCCGCACTGAAATCAAAGAAAATTAGGAATTCAAGCTTTCTTCCATGGCGGAAAGTTAGAGTGATTGGCCGTTACAAACCTGTAAATGCAAGGCGAATGAGTTGAACTCTCCATTTAAGTCTTTGGTTTTGAGTATTGTGATCGGACATCCCAAATCCCAGCCGCCGCAGTCACAGCCACCGTTGGACCTCCATCTTTCGACCAGACTCGAATGACCGCCGTTTCCTCCGCCGTGAGCTCCGGCCGGTATTATCACTTCCAGCCCTTTGTAGCTTCTTTTCCGAGCCCAGATTTCCGATTGCAGCGACGTATCGATTTTGTCAAGAAAATTTAAACCCCAGCCGCCTTGTTTTGAACAACGATCATCGGCAACCTGGTCGCCGACGGCGATCCCGGTGAACCCTTCTTCATAAGAATTGATCTTCTTCGGGGAGTTAAGATTTCGGAGAAATTTCAAGCCCCACCCTTCTGAGTTCGTTAATTGATCAACAAGAAAATAATCTTTCACTACAATGGCTGACAATTCACAATCTGGACGAGCTTCTGAAACTGCAAGTAAATCCGGCGAAAATCTCGGCCGAGATGATTGATTTTTCCGAAACACATCGTCCATTTTCTTCATAAATCCAGTTTTTCTCATCGAACCAATCCTCGAGCTGTTCTTCGTCTCCATCGGGCAATTCTCCCCGAAACCAAACATCAAAAACCCCGTCTCTTTGACTCTCAATTTGTTCGGAGTTATTGAAAACGACGTTGATACAGTCATTTTACCGACGAGATCAGCATCTCCGTCATCATCTTCGCCGTACTTCCTCGAATGGAAGAAATAAGCACAGACAAGATCATCATCATTCGCCATACACAAATGAGCAGCATATTCGTCCGTCTGATTGTTGACGGTGAAGACGAAATGAGGAACTTCGTTCTTCCGTGTCCGGTGAAGGATTCCCCGGCAAACAGAATCGCAATCGGAAGAAGAAGAAGAAGATTGAGGTGAACAAGAAGAGTTGCTTTCGTTACTCGAAGAAGAAGGAGAAAAGGCTGGAAAATCCATTCTGCAATCGATGTTTTCTTTACAAATGGCGATCTCAATTGATGTCAACTTCTCCGAAATCTCGACCCTGCTTCAAAAAAACGTCATTGCGCTGTGAACATGAAGAACGGGTCATTGAAGGAAAAAAGTAGAAAGAAGTGAAGAAGAAAAAGAAGAAATCTTTCTGAGTCTCACCATGTTTGAAACAAAACCCAGAAGATTGAAATCAGATTCAGAAACTCCTAGAAAAACCACCATTGAAGAAGCTTGAAAAACCTCAACAGTTGGTCATACTGCTAAGTTTTTCAAACTCCATTCTTGATCTTTTAAAGTGGGAGTATGGACCCATTTCCTCTTATTTCTTTTCCTGAAACCATTCTTTATTCAAACACGTCCGTTCAAAATATCGCCATTTACAGTAGAGAGAGAGTGAGGAGAGAGAGAGAGCTCTGTGTGACCTGTTGGCCATGATTGGTGAATCCACTAAGGTTGCAAGAAAACCCAGTTGGCTTTTCTTAAACAGGGAAATTAGAGAAACTAGACGAAGATGGATTTAGACTTAGAGACACTAATCCAAAATTAAATTTGTAAATTTGAGTATGAACAGTTGCTGATCGCTTCAAATTTTGAAAAAAGTTGCCACTAATTTCTTGAATATTTAATGCATTTTTTGCTCCAATTTCCACTCAGTTTAATTATTTTAAATATTGAGTGGATGGGCCTTTATATTTTGCTGTCTTCTGCCGTTTTTGGGTCAGTAATCCTACGATTTGAAATGCAAATTTACCTCCCATTTTCAAATCTTCACACTACAAACATTGACAGCTCAAAATTTGGGTGGTTCGAGATAGAGAAGACGAGTGTTGGATGTCGAGCCACCCGACTTAACGATGCAGTGCCTCAACTTTAATGTGGATTGTCGAGGTTCTAGTTATGAGAGGGTTTGTGCTAATAAAATAAACCATCTATGAACTTGAATTTTCCTTTTTTCTAAAGGGTTAGTGTTGATTTTGTTAACATGCTATGTTCGAGCACCTCGACGCTACCAAGGGTTTGCATGGATTGCGTTGCTCCCCAAATCCAACTAACCCGACCCAATAACATGTTACAATCGGTAACTGATCGGTCTAGGTTACCAATTGTGACTCGACTCGTACTGACCAATGCCTGTTCGATTTTTAGGCATGCAACCCGCCCACAAAACAATAAACCTGACCGATACCTGCAAACCCTCATTGATAACTGACCCAACCTGACCCGTTAAGCATGGGTCGCAGGTCGGGTAGATGCTATAGTTAAAACTATAGACCTCAAAGGTGGGATGGTGTCTGAAACTTGGACAGGTCATATTGGACTATTGCTTTCTATGAGTCGGATCGAGCCAAGCTAAGCTCCCACTGCCCAATTCACTCTTTTAGGGTTGACCCGAACTAAGAAAACTAAATGCACAACTACAAGTGAATAGTGATAGAGCTTTTGGGACAAATACAAGTTATCTCACCTCAATGAATCTCAATTTATGATGCCACAAAAATTTGAATTTATCTACAAAAATTACATATTTGCTTGCTTTCTCAACAGGCTGACTGAATCTGTCATAAGAATTAAAAATATATATGTATGAGTATGAACCCCTGCTTATTCTAGTACCTACTACACCATAGACAGATTGATCTTGGCTTAAATAGGGTCCTGCAAAATTGTATTTACGTGTCATCGGAAATAAACGGGAAACGATACGACTCAAATCCACGATTGGATCGGGTGGTTGCATTTGAAAGAGTTCACTCCACTTATGTGAGCGAAAATGTCAGATGAATCAACCATTTCTTCTTCGTCCTTTGCTCCTACCTGCAATGGAGTTATACAAATTCGAATAAGTCGATACGTTCAATTCTTCGCGGGAACGATCGATATTTGTCATACTTCCTCATCGTCATCTTCATCGTGGTTCCTACAGCCAGCCCGTGCAGCCACTCCAAAATCATCGTTTTTTGCGAATCTTCCTCGGACACGAGGCCGGCTGTCTGCAAGAGTTTTACGACAGGCGTACTGCATATCCGAAACAAATTTTACGCGTAAATGACGGTGTGGGAGGTCGAGGATTGGAAGAGGAGAGAGAAAGAGAGAACCTTGATTTTCTTGCTGAAATTTCTTTCATTTCTTTTCTTCATGTACCTATGGATCTTCTCCTTTCTTGCCTCAACAGATAGTTTTCCTACTTTGTATGATGAATCTTTCATGCTCGAGACATCCGACATCAGTGAAGCCGAATTTCCACTCCTAGCCATGAAATGCTGATTTTCGTCGCTTAGCGCCTTTGATCGGGACAGAATTCAGACCAGATAACGGTGAAAACGAGACTGTTTTTCTGAGAAATTAAGAATGTTTCGTTACCTGCAAGTCTGTCGAGTTGAAAATCCGCTGCATCGAGTCTTGGCAGTAAACTCCGCAATTGTCTCCCTGATAATCCAGTTCTTGAGAGGGAAAATCGGGACACATGAGTGCGTAAAAGGCTGAACTTCCACCAGAAAATCCGGCCGAACCAGGGACGAAATCCGTCATGGTTGGACCGAGAAAAGAACACGAAGGAGATGAAGGGTTGATCGGCAAATACGACGGGACAGAGGATAAACAATCGTCTTCAAAAACGGCCGGCAACGGAGCTGTGCCGATCATAGAAGGCACAAAATCAGCTGAGTAATGAGGAATCACCTCCACAATAGAATCTATCATCGGAGTTTGCGGCTGCAGGGCCGGGAAATCGAATCGATTGTTCTGGTTCGGAAGAAAACTCGAGACGGGAAAGGACTGGGAAGTCGAAAAATCGATGGAAGCCGTAATATCATTATCGATTTCTTCCTGTGGATCAAAGACTGCAGATAGATTGCTACAATGGTTGGTGCTAGCCAAATTAGCATTTCCATTGGCGTACGAATTCTCTTCGTGACAACAGTTCGAACAAGAAGTAACCTCGGAATTCTGTTTCGTCTCCGAAAAAAGCTCGGGATCGCAGAATTCGAACACTCGAGGGCTCACCGGGTTCGACATTTCTTCCTGTCGAAAGAACATCAGACAAACAAAAAACAATCGCTCTGATAAACACCAACAGAGAAATTTCCTAGGTAACAAACAGAAAATGAAGAAAAATTTACAAGATGAAGATGTTCTTGAGGATGAACAGCGTCCTGCAACATGTCGATAACAAAAAAAGCTTCGAAAATCAATGGAGGAAATTGCAAATTTTGCTATGTTCAACACCTCCTTGACGACGGCTTCGAATACAGCAGTGAAGCCATTGAAGGCCTGTTAAGAAGCTCAATTAGAGCAAAAAAAAAACAGAAAAAACAGTGCCAGAGAGATTAAACAAAGCTTGAAGTTGACGACGACAATGGAGGTTACAGTTTGAGTTGGCAGAGGTTGATCATATATACCGTTTTCGGTCCATAAATAACCTCGGAATTTGGCTCAATATGACGGGTCAACCCGAAAGTTAAGCTGGACCATCCATATGTGCCGTTTGCTCGCCTGGCAATTTTAGACAACTCATCTGGGTTCTCGCCACGTGGAGTTTTTGGTGACGTGTCTGTGCTGAACTGGCATCCCTCTTTGTCGGGGTTTTGTCGGAACGCGTAACGGTCAGAGTGAAACCGGGTTGACCGATTCACCACCCATTTGTTATCATCTCACCAACCTTTATTTTATTTTTTATTTTTTAATATTGGTTAAAAAAAATCTCCACTCCACTAATTTAGTATAAATACTCGATCGACCAAAAGAATAAAACCAAAATAAGTCGATAAATTTTAGAATATATAGTCGTATAACAGTCTGGCAATAAATACGATAAATACGTTCTCTGAAGAAAAATACATATAAAAAAGTATTCATTATGTTCTTGTATCTAAAAGACGAAATTTTTAATCTTCATGGACTCTACACTCCGACTCGACAGATTGTGAGGGGATTAAATCACGGTGACTCAGCAACTCAGAAATAAAAAGTCTTTATCTGATATTCCAAAAAACTATACTAACCTCGCTGTATTCATGATGTTCTTGAAACGCATAAATGTGACACAAGGTAGAAAGGAAGAAGACGATTCCTGTTTGAGCAGGGAGATTTCAAACACAGTTTTTAGAAACACATGAAAAGCCTCTGTCTCTTCTCTTTCAAAAGCAGAAAACAGTTTTCAAAAGCACTTGTTGTTTTTGGTCAAACTCATCCAGTTTCCTCTTCTGGGAAGAATTCTGCAACTCGGAAAGTCGCGAGAAAGCGAAGCAGAAGGATTGGAATCAGAGGCTTAATCGGTCGGCCAGGCACAAAGCTCAAACAGATTCCGAATAATATGCATCTGCCGGCCAAAAATACAGAACTAAGAATTGGGGAACTTGGAGATGCTTACCGGTTTGGTCTAAAGAGTCTTGTTCAATGCTCCTTCTCACTTGATCTTTTCTCTTACAAATCAGGGGAAATAACTAACCAGAAAACAAGGACCACAAAGGTCTCCATTTTTGCCCATAAGAGCACGGAGCGATATTCTGTGTTTCAACGTTTGGGAACTGAGGTTCCCCTCGAATACTGGAATTATCGGTGTATGACATGCGAGTTACGTATTATATGGAAAATACTAAAGTACTTCCATCTACCCTTCCTCCATAATTGATAGAGTTACTGAGTATTTTACGAAGAACTTCATGAATAATCCATGGATACTTTTCTTAAACTCTGAATATTTTCAGTTGAAACCCTAAAAGAGGTTTGGTTTTAGGAAAGGGAAACGCATGAGACTGTTTGAGCTATCAAAATTTTGCTCTACCCTTTTTCTACTCGTTGGCCTCATCAACGTAGTATCTACATGCAAGGGGAAGAAGTTTCATCATTTCGAGTCTATCAAAACTGGCTATTTCCAAATTTATCCCATTTTGGAAATTCAATCAATTGAAGCGTATTTGCCAAACTGATAAAAACCAAAGTTAAAATTATCAATAATGGGGTTTTGTTTTCTGGGTTTTCGAGGTGAATTGAATCAAATGATCAATACTTTGTCTCTCTATCGATATTACAATGTTTAATTCAAGATTCTAATATCGAATTGTGTCGTAGCTTCGACTCAATTCTCAAGGGTTAGATCTTCTTGTGTTTAATGTGTCGAATCTCGGGTATTCTCCACTAAACAAATAATTGGAAAAGATACTAAATCTTAGGCAAAATAAAAAAATTATGAATTCATCCAACTTATTTCCAAGTTGATCAACTCTCGGTCGGAATGATTAAATGAAGGCTAATTGCAGCCTTAGTTTGGTCTAAATGAAGATGTTGAATAACGTAGGCAAGCCTAGGAGATTGAATTGTTTCCGACGTTGGATCTATTTAGTTCCAAGTTGATCAACGCTTGGTCGAAATGATTGAATGAAGGCTAATTGCAGCCCTAATTTGGTCTATTTGGAAGAGGTTGAACAACGTTGCTGAAGATAGTGGGGTAGTATTGAGTTTTAGCTGCCCCGCAGCTCGGAAGCTGAATTGTTTCCGACGTTCGAGCCCTATATAATGGGCTTCAGATGGAATCTAATCGATCACCAAAGCATACGAAGAAAATG